>JAVHLU010000847.1:0-44797 GCA_036785755.1 Colletotrichum ledebouriae | reverse complement strand
TTATTTAAGCTCCTAAAGGGTATTAGGAACTAAGTAATTTAGATATTTATAGATCTAATTTAGAAAGGAACCTAGCGAAAGTCTTCTTAGCGCTAGGGAATAAAGAGTATAATAATTATATACCTAATAAAGAAGAGGAGGAACCAATAGTACCTAGGGAAAGTAATTAAGAGAAAAAGGAGGATTTATTATACTTAATAGTATAATTAAAATAATATTTAAAGGATTTAGAGAAGATAATTAAGGCTTTAAAAGCTTAATAATAACTAATTATTAAGATTCCTAAAATATTAAAAGAGAAAGAAAAGGAGTATATTAAGATAGAGGATCTAAGGGATATATAAAGTTTCTTTTATTATAACTTATTTTAATTAATAATTTATAGACCTATTTTAATTTTCCCTTCCTTTTATCTCTTAGTTTAAAAGTTTAAGATTCTAGGGATAATATTCCTAAACTTTAAGGATAAGGGTAAGAGATAGTATTAGTAACTCCCTACTTATTTAAAATATACCCCTTGCTACTATTTAATATAATAATAGCTTAGATAACTTTAATATCTATTAGTAGTTATAATAGGGTAATTAAGCCTAGGAAAGTATAAGATCCTTAACCTCCTAGTAATAATACTAAAACCGCCCTTCCTTACTAAATAAATATAAGATTAATAACCTAAAGATAAGAAGGAAGAAGAGAAAGTCAGAGAGGGTATTAAATTATAGTTACTAGCCCCTAGTAAAAATATTAATAGACTTTTCTTACCCCCCCTCTTTTTCCCTAGAAAAGATTATTACTAATTATAAGAGTATAGCTATAGGCCTAAACTAGGAAAGGCTAGAATACTAAACGTAGGTATGCGTAGTTATATTAGACTATTACTTAACCTTCTAAGTCTCTAGCTTGTAGAGTTTTCTTAAGGGGGTATATATTCGCTGCTAATTCGCTGATGTTTTACTAATAGCGTTAGCTCTATATTCTATACCTGCTATTATTCCTTATAATTACCCCCCCCTCTAAAGCCTTAGTCCCTAAGGCGTACTAGTAGGGTAATATAGCTCTACGTCGTTATAGATATCGTCGCTAACTATAGGGCGGCCTTTCTACGCCTTTATTATATTATTTACTCTCGCCCTTCGCGCTAGATCTAAGTAGTTATAGCGAATAACGTATTTTTATTTTCCTAGCGCGTCGTAGGTATTCTTAAATTTCGATTATTACTATTATTTTTTAATTAGTTACTAATAGTTATATAACCGTTTAGCGGTATATAACTAGTAATTATTTTACCTTATTACCTAGTAACTTGAAATATAAAAGGGTATCTTCTTTTTAAGGTCTCTAACCTAGTTAGAATTTCTCCTCTTTATAATCTTTTTTAGTCTAGCTGCCTCTCCTATTTTAGCGCCTATTTTATAAGCCTTTATTATAATTATTAAGTTATTTCCTTTTTCTCCTCTACCCTTACTTATATCCCTCTCTAGTATTTTACTAATAGCTCTCTATAATATCTTATATTATATATATAAGCGTAGTTCTTATAAAATACCTCTATAACCCTAAGATCCTTTCTAGCGATCTTACTAGTAATACTAATAGTAGCTATCCTTACCTTAGCTATCTTTATAAAATATATTAGGATATTATCTACCTTTACTATATATATAGCGAGTACGTATAGAAGTATATCTATTATAACTTTAATAAGAAAAAATACGCTATTATAAGTCTCTACTAATTTGCTAACGGGTTACTATATATTAACGTTTTCTAGGTCCCTTAGGAGCTTTAGGGTATAGCCTAGATAACTTAGAAGATATTCTACTAGATCTAGATCTAGTAGCGTAATAGTATCCTAACCCCTCTTTATTATTATTATATTCTAGCTACGCTTAGTAACTATTTAGTAGCGTAGAAGTATATTACTAAGCTTATCTATAATCCTACTACTAGTAATAATAGCTATAATATAGAGTAGCTTTAGCTCTAGGAGCTCGCCTCTATTTATAAGCACCTCGCGCTTAATATTTTAGTCTATATAGGCTATTGCTCGCTATTCCCTTACTAATTATATCCTACTAACTACTAGGTTTTAGGTTAATACCCTTTATAATAGTATTAATATTCTTTAGCGCCTAAACGCTACCTAGCTAGCGTATATTTATAATAATAATCCTATTAACTACCTCTATAACGAGATTAACTGCTTACTTAATAACCCTTTAATAAAACTAATCCCTATATACGCCCGCGAGCGCGATATCGCCTTTTTCCCTAGGTTTTATAAAGAGCTCTAGGAAAATCTCGCTAAGTATACTACTAATAATATCCCCTCCTATTTTATTACTATTACTAGTACTTACCCTATCTCCTAAGCCTCCTACCTTAGTACCCCTACTAAGTATAGCTAAAATAGTAGCGAAGAGTTAGTAAAGAAGACTAAGAGAGCTAAGGTTACTATTACTATCTCTAATAGTAATAGTTCTAGCGGCGAGTCGGGTAGTAGCGCTAATAGCGAGTCGGCTAGTAGTTAGCTTATAAGTAGCGATAGTAGTAATACTAATAGTACTAGTTTAGTAACTAGTTATTATAGTAGTCGTAGTAGTACTACTCGTAGTTATAGCAGTCGTAGTAGTCGCCCCCGTAGCTATCCTAGGAAGTTAATAACTAATTAGATAGTTAGCTCTTTTTCCCCTTTTATAGGATAATACCCCTTTTCGCTATAGCTTTAGTAATAATTCGCTACTTAATTTAATTAACGTTTTACTTCTAACTTAGATTTATTTCGTAGTCTCGTAGTTTATAATTACTAACCTATTATAGTAGTTTTAGCGATTAATTATCCTACTTCTTATAAGCCCTCTTATATTATCTATTAAACTTACGAACTACCTCTTACGTATTCGCTAAGTTCTCCGTGGGTTCTTACGTATTATATTCTATAGGCTATCCTACTTATTTAACTAAGTACTATATATTATTACTAACGCCTTACTATATAATAATCTCTTTAACCTCCTATTCCTCTAGCTTATCCTTAAGCTCTAGGTATATAAGTAAGCCTTCGCTACTTACTTAGTAATTATTCTATAGTTCTAGTAAGGTAACTAAGAATATATTATATATTCTTTAGTACTATAGTAGTAGATAAACTCTATAAGCTTACGTGCTAATTAGTTCTATAATAGCTACCTATATAAACCTAGGTGCTAGTTTTTTATTCTTAAACTAGAAGTTCTTTATTAATAGCCTAATAACTTATCCCTAATAGTAGGTCTATTCCTTATACCTCGCGTTATAATACTTAGCTTACGCCTTAGTAGCTTTCTACTACTATTCCTAGGCCCTCTTATAAAGCTTTAAGATATATTTAATTCGCTCCCTTATACCCTATATTATAACCCTATTCGCAGGGGTTACGTATTCTACGTAACGTAGGTAGTAGCTATATAGGGCCTCTATTAGTAAATAGCTAGTAGTACTATAATAACTATTATTATATATAAACTTAGCCTTAAGCAGCTAGATAGCCTATTCTTATAGCGATTTACTAGTATATACTCGCAAGTACTTCTCTAATATCTAGTATATCCTTTTAGACTACCTATCGGTCTAGGGGTAATATATAGTAGAGAGGCGGCGCTTAATAGCCCTCTCTCTCGTAAATTCCTCTTAAAATTAGCTAGTAAGGAGCTTATCTTAGTTACTAATAATACCCTCTAGGGTATTAAAATAGTACTTAACCTATTTATAGATAATCCGCGCTAGCTTAGTAGCTATTAGCTACTTTATTATTAGAATAAATATAGCAAACTTAGTTATCCGGTATATAATAATAAGAACCGCGTCGTACTCCCCGCCTTTATACTAATAGCTTAGTAGTAGTCTAGTAATAAAGTCTATACTAATTTCCTAAAACGGGTGCGCTAGTAGGGGTAGTAGGTATAACTTTCTATAGGGCTAATACCTCGGAACCCGGATCCCTTAATATATATAGCACCCTGTAATATAATTATATATATCTATAGCTAAGTTTAGCTAGTAGAACTTCCTCGAGATTAACTTAGTAGTCTTATTTACCCCTATATAACCCGCCCTGCGGTTATTATAGTATTAGCGAAGGATTTTAAGTCTTAGGGACCTCTCCTAGGGTATCTCTAACCTTCCCTTATAGAATAAGGTTCTATAGCTATTAATTATATAGCCCCTATAATTACTAGCTAGTCTATATACCCTCTCCGATTAGGTCTAGTAATATAAGTCGTTAGCCTATAGTTTGCAGACGAGACTTTCTATTACTTTAGAGGGTTACTAACTATACGCTATTTTACCTGTTATAAGCTCCCTTATAACTTAGCGTAAGATATACTACTACGCTATAATAACCCTAGCTCCGAGCAAGTCCTCTAGGTTAGCGACCTCTCGCTAAGCGTTCTCTATATCTTCCCTTGCTCTTTAGCGTTAGGTTATTATAGCTACTATAGTTATAGTAATATTAGTATGCTATAGAGCGCTATGCTAACTAGAGACTAAGGCGTCTCTACCCCTAGAGCTATCTATTTAGAAGGGGCATCGTTTTATACTAGCCCTTATAGCATTAATAAATACTCTTAAGGTCTCTATATTACCTTATAGAGTAATAATACTTATCCAGAGGTCCGCTAGTAGGTTGCTAATAAACCCTAGCTTCCTCGCTAGGGTTAGGAGTATATTATTATATTTTACCTCCCCCTCTATATAGTCTAGCCTCCTAGATAGCCTATTTACTAGGTTTATAACCCCTAACCTATGCTCTAGGTTAAAGTCGAACGCTAAGAGTTTATATACCTATCTAGCGAACTTTCCCTAAAGGTCCCGCGCTAACGCGCTAATAACTCCCTTTAGCGCCTAGTAGTTTATTAGGACTATAAACTTTTTTAATATACTTTAAAAGTAGTAAGCCTAGTAATCTAGGCTTTTAACTATAGCGAGAAGCTCCTATTAGCCTACTCCCTAATACTACTTAGTATCGCTAAGCTTCTATAAATAGTAGGTAATTAGTTACTACTAGCTATCGATATACTACGATAGGATACTAGATATAGCTTTTATAGAAGCGTCCGTTTTAACCCTTATTTCGCAGGTTAGGTCCTAATATTAGAGAATAGTTACTAAGTAGAAGGCGGCTTAGAGCTATTTAAAAGCCTATTAGGCCTCTTCTAGCTAGTAAAATTCGCTTCCCTTCTTATTATTCTCGCTACCCTTTAGTAGGGATATTATAGGGGCTATAATACCTAAATAGCCTATAATAAACTTATAGTAGAAGTTATAGAATCCTAAGAAGACTTAGATCTCCTAGTAGGTCTTAGGTAGCTTCTATTTAGTAATAGCTCGGATATAGGTTTAGTCTATTAATATACCTTTAGGTATAATAATATACCCTAGGAACTCTACTTATTATTAGTAGAAACTATACTTACTAAGCTTAGTATATAGCGCCTACTAGCAAAGCCTATAGAGCACTTAGTAAAAGTCCTTTATATACTACTCTCTTATCTCGGAGTAGATTATAATATTATCTATATAAGTAATATAATAGGTATCTAGTAGCTCGGCGAGCGCTTAGTAAATATACGCCTAGAACGTCGCTAGGGCGTTTATAAGTTTAAATAGTATAATAATATATTTAAAGTACTTATAATAAGTCCTAAAAGCCGTCTTCTAGTAGTCTTCTAGCTTAATATAGATATAGTAATATATATCTCGAAGGTCGATCTTTAAGATCTATTTCACTCCCCGAAGCCTATCTAATAGCTTATTAATAAGGGGAAGTAGATATTAGTTCTTTAGTATTACCTTATTAAAACCTTAATAATCTATATAAAGGCATAAGGATCTATCTTTCTTAGGTATAAAGAGAATAGAGGTACCTATCTTGCTTATCGAGGGTTAAATCCGCCCTATTGCTTAGTTATTAGCGATATATTAGTAGAGCTCTTCTAGCTAGTACTTATTTAGTAAGTAGATAGGCTTATATAGAGGTTTCTTCCCTTTAACTAAGTTAATAGTATATTCTACGCTCTCTAGGGCTAGGTATTCCTTTACTAACTACTTATTAAATATTACCTATTTACTAAGTAGCTCTAGTAGTAATTCTACTTTGCCCTCTAAAGCATCCTCTTCGCCTAGGGCCTCTAATAGTAGCTTATAGGGGGCGATATTCCCTAAAACGTATATAATATAAGCCTTCTAGCTATTCTCTACAATCTCCTATATAAACGCTAATAGCTTAGTAATACTAAGGCGTTTATATCCCTAGGTATTCGTCCAGGTATTAATTATAATACCCTCCTTACTTATAGAGTATTATAATAGGAGGAGGTCCCCTACCCCTTTAGAGCGGGGAGCCTTAGCGAATAGTTATTATATCTTCCTTAGTTATCCCCTTAAGTTAATAAGGAAGAATATTAACTAGTATATATTTTAGCTTATTATAGAGGACCTATTAAACCCTTCTAATATAGGGGCGCGCGCTACTACGGGTTATAGTTATAGGGACTTTACTAGTTAATTACTAATAATATCGACTTATAAATAGGAGTTTATATCTACTACTACTTCTTATTTAGTAATATTCTAGAGAGCGATCGCCTATCCTTTTATAGTATCTCCCTTTAGGAAAGTATCTAGTTCTAATATAAGTATAGGGGTTATTAGTATAATCCCCCGGCCTACTCTTTTTCTAATAGGTTAAGGTCCTCTACCTCCCTTATTAATTAGATTATATTAACCCTTACCTTATTAGTAAACGCTTAGTATCCTATTAGCGTTTTATTTATACTCTATTATTTATCTAGGTAGTCTACCCTCTTATACCCCTTCTTCTTATAGCTAAAGTATACTAAGAGGTTAGATATTATAAGTTATACGCTAGGGCTAAATATAGGCTAGCTCTAGTTAGGTCCCTATATTATAGCGCTAGCTAATTAGTAAGGTATTAGGCTCTAAGAACCTCGCGTAGTCCTATAACTAGAGCCCTACTAGCCTACCTTTTAGCTCGCCCTTATTATAGGGAGCACCCTTAGTATATACTCCTCGCCTATATACTACTTCCTGCTTTCGCTCTGCGGGGCCTCGCTACCTCGTTAGTAA
The DNA here is from genome assembly GCA_036785755.1 of Colletotrichum ledebouriae. NCBI lineage: Eukaryota > Fungi > Ascomycota > Sordariomycetes > Glomerellales > Glomerellaceae > Colletotrichum > Colletotrichum ledebouriae. Next base: position 37,669 of record JAVHLU010000847.1, on the reverse strand, counting down.
TATATCTCCTATAAGCATTCCGCTTCTATAGTAACATCTCTTAGTCTCTATATCTCAACCTTCTAATACTTAAGCTCCTTATATAGAAAGGGGGCTAGTTAGAAGTATAGTATATAGGCCTTAGCCTTACTATCTTCTATACTAACTATACCTAAGTTCTAGTATATTACTAACTATTTAGTAAAGAACTATATTAGTAACTACGTCTCCCTCTACCTTATTATATCTAGCTTCTTATAGTACCTCTACTCTTAAAGCTCTAGATTAATATATTATTAGCAAATAAACGCTATAAAGTTAGCCTAGGCTAGGTCTCCCTCTAGCCTAGCCTTATAATATCGCTACTAGGTCTATAGGGAGGGGCTTATCTTTATAAGCGCTTATTAAATCTACTACTCTAGCGTGCTACTAGCGCGTAGTTAGTATCTATTTTTAACTACTTAGATCTAGTTATTAACCTAGTTTATAGTAAAGTCCTCGCTTATAATATAGTAATTATATATAGGGGGTTTCTTATATTCTCTCTATAGCTACCTTATCGCTAGGTAGTTAGCAAGCTCCTATAGTAAGGTAGTAATTTATTCCTTATACCTCTATTATTATAGATATATCTACCCTATAAGGCTCTCCTACTATCTCTATAGTAGTCTTATTACTTAGGTATAGATACCTAAGATACTAGCTTCTTAGGGGGTCTTAGGCGGGGTGCCCTATTAGCTACTACTCGCTATTTATTTACTAAGCGAAAGTCGCTCTACTAGTTCTAGTATTACCCGAGACCTAGCCTACCCCCTTAGGGTAGCCTCTCCCGCTATATTATTATAGGGATCGTCTAACCCCCTAGCGTAGTATTTATACTATATTCCTTATATCTTAGGGCTTAGCGAGCGACCTATATCGCATTAGCTAAGGCCCTATTAGTTATATTCTATATACCTAGCCCGGAGTTTATTATAATTAAACTCTATTGCTAATTTATCTATTGCTAATATATTAGTATACTATCGCTAGTTTATTTTAGATATTCTAACTAGCGCTAGTTTCTTGAATTAAAGTAGAAGTAATAGAGTTATAAGAGTATAGCTATAGGCCTAAACTAGGAAAAGCTAGAATACTAAACGTAGGTATATATAGTTATATTAGATTATTACTTAACCTTCTAAGTCTCTAGCTTATAGAGTTTTCTTAAGGGGGTGTATATTTGCTGCTAATTCGCTAATGTTTTGCTAATAGCGTTGGCTCTGCATCCTATACCCGCTATTGTTCCTTATACTAATATTATATTACTTTCTACTAAAGAGAAAGAGAAGGATATTTATAAAAAGGATTATATTAATTTTTATACCTAGATATACTTTAACTTTAACTTTATAGACCTATTTATATATTATTCGCCTTAATTTCTTCTTAAAACCTAACTAGCTTCTTATTCTCTTTTCCTTTTTACCCCCCCCCCCCCCCTATATACTATATAAATATATCTAGAAACCCTATTTTCCTACCCTAACTCGCAAGGCGAAGCCCTAAGTAGTCTACGATTTCTATAAGGTCGAACTCTAGAGGTAGCTCTATTATAAAAGGGTAATAAGAGTATATAAACCTAGCTTTAGGATAATATTCCTAGGCCTATTAATAATATTTATTATAAAGGAGCGAGAAGTTAAACTTAGCGATAGCTATAACTATAGCGTCTATTAGAATTCGGGACTATAGGATCTCCTTAATACTATTAAATTCCTTACTCCTCCTTACCTTATTATTACGCTTAATTCTATACTTATAGCGCTTATAGATACTTAGATTATTATATAAGTAACTCTCTTAAGTTTTATAGAAGAAGTAGTTAGTATAAGGAGTACTTAGTATTAAGACGTACTTAAAGTATAGTTTATAGATATAAATACCTAACGCGGGGTTTTTAGTAATATAAGCCCGCTCTTTATAGTAAATATAGGGTATTATATTATAACTACCTTAGGATTAAATTAATAAGCTATATATAGCTACTACGCGCTAAAAGACCTTTATCTCCTATAAGCTAGCGAGGAAAGTAGTAAAGGTATAAATAAAGACTTAATAGTAGAATTCTCTAGACCCCTTAGTTACTCTAAATATTTATTTAAAGTCCTATTTACTAAGATAAGCCTTTTAGAAAGCTAGCCTTATTACCTTAGTAGTCTTATTAGAGAATATCTATAATATAAAGGCTACCTCTAAGTATTTATTACTAGGGATATTAAAAAGAAGGGAAGGAATACCTAAAGTTAGTTATTAGAGTACTAGATAAAAAGAGGTATATTATTTTCCTTTATTTTAGGTATAGGGATATTAGAGCTAAGGACTTAAAGGGTTACTATAGATAGGAGATAATAAGGGCGAGGTTAATTAGTATTTTTAATACCTAAGATAAGGAAGTAGTAGTTAGCTATAATAAGAAGGTATAATTTATAGATATAAGAGAGAAAGTATAAAGGGGTTAAATAAAGATTAAAGTAGCTAGCTAAAGGTAGTTATTAGAGGGGGGAAAGTTAATAATAGAGGATAGAAGAGAATATTTATTTAATTTATAACTAGGCTGCTCGTTTTAATAGCTACTACTAACTATTATTTCCTTTATTCTTTCCCTATATATAACTACCCTAATTTACTATTCTATTTATTATAGGTTTTTTATCCTAAGTTTATTTTATTTTATTAAAGCTAAAGAGGGTAAGGGAGGAGAGTTAATTATTCTTTCTATAGGCTACTAATAAATTACTATATTATTAAAGTAATTAGTAGATATAAAACGCACTCCTTACCCTTAAAGCCCTCTAGTTTCTCTCTCTCTTTTATATATATTATTTACTTTTAAACTTAATTTATCTACTAATTATATAATATTGAATACTACGCTATAGCTCCTCTTTTTCTTTAAATATTACTTCTATTTAGCTCTTTAGTTTATAAATTACTCGCGCTTTCTCCTTATTAACTTTTCTCTTAATATATTATAATAGGGAAAGTTATTTCTTATAATAATAAAGCGTTAAATATATAGATTTAGGAGTTAAGATCCTCGAACCTTCCTATCCTTAAAATTAAACTTTTAATAGAACTTACGCCTAATAAACTAAGTATAAATAGGTTTTAGGTATAGGGATAAAATAATAGAGATATCCTAGGCTTTAGACCTCCTAATAAGCTTAGTTACTAGCCTTAGCTAATTAAATATAATATATACCCTCCGCCTAGGATAGATAATATCCCTAGTTAGATAGACCCTTTTAATGTAGTATTAAAAAGAAAATTATTAAACGTTAGAATAAGACCTTAGAAGTAATAGAGGAGACGATTTACCCCTTATATTTATAGCAGGTTATAGCTAGTATATTTAATACTATTAGTATACTTAAAATAGTAACTCTAATATATACTAAGGATATCTTAGTAGTTACTTACTATATTATAAGGCTTATTAAGCCTAGCTAACCGCTCCGCTATAAGATAGTTAGAGGTATAGAAGATAATTTTAAAGATAGAGATATAAGGGATATTATAATTACCTAAATTAAAGCTAAGTCCCCTAATATACTCCTTATTTATCTATAAGTACCTAAGTCTACTAAAGTAGTTATTATAAGTCTACTAATTAACTTATAAGATCGGAGAAACTAGTTCTATAATAATTAATAATTAAGAAGAGGAGCTAAAGGAAGACTATAGACTCTAATATTTATTACTAGGAGCTTTCTATTAAAATAAAAGGCTAAGGAAGTTTTAATAAGATAACTATACCTAGTAGAACTCTAATATATAGACCCTTTATTATAAGCTTCTAGTCTCTACTTTATTAATTAGCTTAGGTTCTTTATATATATTAGAAGCCTAGTATCTCTAAAGTAGCTTATTAAAATAAGGTATTAAGCTTAGATTAGTTATTTATTAAAAGCTTTTATTAATAAAATACCTCCTAAGGGAAGCTAGACCTAACTAAGGATAAATAGAATTCTATATAATTAATACTTTAAATTAAGAGATAGAAATATTAGGAAAAGGATAGCTTAAGAAGATATTAAACGCTAGATAGCTAAGTATATCCCTTAATTTATAGATCTAGAGGTTTCCTCTCTAGATAGGATAGATATTAACCTACTAGTACCTATAGATACTAATTTATAAACTAGTCTAATAGTTCTTATTAATCTAGAAGAGTTAGATAGAGAGAAAGGATTATTAAAAGAACTAAATATCTAGAATATAGAAAGAAGGAATAACTATAAGAAGTAAAAAAGGGATTATAACTTATAGTAACTAGCTAACTTTATAAAGTATCTTAACTACCCTAGGTCTATAAAACTATTTATATTGCCCTACTTAGCCCCTACTACCCTAAGAGATATTATATTTAGCCCTACTAATACCTTAGTAGGATTTAATATTATAAGACCTAAAGGGAACCTTATACTAAATAAAGATAAGCCTATACTAATAGTCCTATAGTATATATAATAGAACTAAGAATCTATAAATTACTTAATAACCTAGTATAATAGAGGGTTATTTATTATAACTTTAGCCTAGGTAGAATATTTATTAGACATTTATAATATATAAGGGAAGCTAATAAGAAAAGAGGAGTTAGATAATTTAAAAGTTATAGCCCTTTTTATATTTATAATTAAGGGCTACCCTTATTATATCTATACCCTAATTTATAAGCTAGCTTAGTAACTTAGGAAAGAAATTAATAAGGCTTCTATAGAGCTTAAAAGAGAAGAGGCGAAGAATCTCTAGGATACTACTAGGGCCTTCTTTCTACTAAACTATAGTAATTATTACTAGGTTACGATTTTTATAGATTAGTTAACTAGCTACTATTTCTATTATAACTCTATATAGGACTAGAATAGTAATTAGCGCTTTATTAAGGCTATATAGGACCTTAATACGTAGTATTATAAGATAGGAGCCCCTCTATAAGTCTAAAAGCTCCTATTAATTAATACTTATATAGTTAATTTAGTTTAATAGAGGGATAGATTTATATATAGTCTCTAATATATTAAATAGGCTAGAGCTCTAGTTTAAGAAGGATTACTATCTCTACGTTTTAGTAGTATAACCTTAAGTAATAGCGTATTATTCTCTAACTCTGAAATCCCCTTAGTTACTTAATATATATCTATAATTACTATAGAGTTCTATAACTTAATTATTAATAGTAGTATAGCTCTATAAGATACCCTATTAAGCTAAGAAGACTTTAAGAAAATACCTTTCTTCTTTTTATACCCTCCTACTCTTTTACCTATAGATAATAATATAGTAAACTTTAGAAATAATAATAATATTACGCTATCTCCTATAGTAGATATTCCTTAACCTATTTATAAATTATTAGTATTATCTAGGTCCGCTTTATTTAAAATACTAGATAATAAGCTTAAATACCTTAGATATTAGCTTTAGTTATAGGTCTTATAGATACTAAGTCGTAGTATAACTATTACGCTACGCCTAAGAACTATACTTATAGATATATTATTATATCCTAAGAGGTTTAATCCTTTAAATAAGTATAACTATAGCTATATAGACTATATCTAGTAGAGAGTTAACTAGTAGGATTAGATTAAGTAGAATATACCTAAGGGAGCGTACTATTATAACTTCTTATACTTAGTATAATAGGGTAGGTAGTTTTAGCTATATTAAGGATTAAAGTAGGATAAGGAGTATAATAAAAAGGAAGAGGTAGGAAAGCTATTATTAAGATATAACTTATAATAGAAGATAGTTAAACCTAAGGGACCTTTTTAATAATAAGATCGCCTACCTAGAAGACGTTATTAATAAATTAGATCTATAAATAGAGTTTATTTACTATTTCTATAAAGTAGTTTTATTTATTTTTTAAGACTCTCTTTTATAATATTATAAAAAGTCTTAAGGGGATAATTAGAATAATATAGGATAGACTTAGCTATATAATTTTTAGAAAACTCCCTTAGTATATAGACTTATTATAAAAGAACTATAGAGTAGAGCATAGAGGAGAGGAGCGTAGTAGAGAGGATAGTATTATTATTATCACTATTAGTACCTTAATAACCCTATATCTCGTTTTTTAGGAATTTCTTAGCGAATCTACGCTTAATAGGGAGTATCTCTTTTAATTAGATCTATAAATTATTTTATATATCTTTTAAGCCTACTCTTAATATTCTTATCTATTTATAAGTAGAGCTATATTGATTATTATCTTTCTAGTTCCTATTGGTTCTAGCCCTTTCTACTAGAAGGTCGACCTTTTAGGTTAAGGAGTTATCTTATATAGTAGCTTTTACCTTACTAGAAGGGTTAGCAAGGGCGTTACTACGAGAGCCTTAGTAGCCTATTTAGCTCTAATATAATTAGCCCTAGTATAGCGCGTATCTAACTTTATATAGTAATATTTAGAGGGGTTGCTTGCGAGTAGTAGGAATATATAGGGTTCCTATATTATTTTCTTTAACTAGTAAAGGGTATAGGTTAAAATACCTATATAGTATTACCCGAATTATACCTGCGAACTAGGTGAATTTGTTATAGTCTTTTTGCGAAGGGGCTGCGGCGTAATTCCGAGCTCAATACTTATTTAAAGGACTAGGCCTCTTAGGATATAATAGTATATCTATAAGTATAGTTCTTAGGCGTAGCTTAATAGTTATATTATAACTTAGCGTTTATAAGACTTATAACTAAAGCTAATATCTAAGGTATTTAAGCTTATTATCTAGTATTTTAGATAAAATAGACCTAGATAATACTAATAATTTATAAATAAGTTAAGGAATATCTACTATAAGAAATAGCGTAATATTAGTCTTATTTCTAAAGTCTATTATATTATTATCTATACGTAAAGGAGTAGGAGGGTATAAAGGGAAGAAAGGTGCTTTCTTAAAGTCTTCTTAGCTTAATAGGGTATCTTATAGAGCTATACTACTATTAATAGTTAAGTTATAGAACTTAGTAGTAATTATAAATATATATTAAGTAACTAGGGGGATTTCAGAGTTAGAGAATAATACACTATTACTTAAGGTTATACTACTAAAACGTAGAGATAGTAATCCTTCTTAAATTAGAGCTCTAGGCTATTTAATATACTAGAGGCTATATATAAATCTATCCCTCTATTAAATTAAATTAACTACGTAGATATTAATTAATAGGAGCTTTCGGAGTCATAGAGGGGCTCCTATCTAATAATACTATATATTAAGGTCCTATATAGCCTCGATAAAGCGCTAATTACTATTCTAGTCCTATATAGAGTTATAATAGAAGTAGTAGCTAGTTAACTAGTCTATAAAGATCATAGCCTAGTAATAATTACTATAGTTTAATAGAAAGAAGGCCTTAGTAGTATTCTAGAGATTCTTCGCTTCTACTCTTTTAGGCTATATAGAAGCCTTATTAATTTCTTTCCTAGGTTACTAGGCTAGTTCATAAATTAGAATATAGATATTATAAGGGTAGCCCTTAATTATAAATATAGAAAGGGCTATAACCTCTAAATTATCTAACTCCTCTTATCTTATTAGCTTCCCTTATATATTATAAAGGTCTAATAAATATTCTACCTAGGCTAAAGTTATAATAGATAACCCTCTTCTATACTAGGTTATTAAGTAATCTATAGATTCTTAGTTCTATTATATATACTATAGGATTACTAGTATAGGCTTATCTTTATTTAATATAGGGTTCCCTTTAGGTCTTATAGTATTAAATCCTACTAAGGTATTAGTAGGGTTAAATATAATATCTCTTAAAGTAGTAGGGGCTAAGTAAGGCGATATAGATAGTTTTATAAACCTAGGGTAATTAAAATACTTTATTAAGTTAGTTAGCTACTATAAGTTATAATCCCTCTTCTACTTCTTATAGTTATTCCTTCTTTTTATATTCTAGATATTTAGTTCTTTTAATAATCCTTCCTCTCTATTTAACTTTTTTAGATTAATAAGAACTATTAGATTAGTTTATAAATTAGTATCTTTAGGTATTAGTAAGTTATTATCTATCCTATCTAGAGAGGAAACCTCTAGATTTATAAATTAAGAGGTATACTTAGCTATTTAATATTTAATATCTCCTTAAGCTATCCTTTTCTTAATATCTTTATCTCTTAATTTAAAGTATTAATTATATAGAATTATATTTACCCTTAGTTAGATCTAGTATCCTTTAGGAGGTATTTTATTAGTAAAAGCCTTTAATAAATAATTAATCTAAGCTTAATATCTTATATTAATAAGCTACTTTAGAGGTACTAGGCCTCTAATCTATATAAAGGACCTAAGCTAATTAATAAAGTAGAGACTAGAGGCTTAAAATAGAGGGTCTATATATTAAGGTTCTACTAGGTATAGTTATTTTATTAAAACTTCCTTAGCCTTATATCTTAGTAGAAAGCTCCTAGTAATAAATATTAGAGTTTATAGTTATCTTTTAGCTCCTCTCCTTAACTACTAATTATTATAAAACTAGTTTCTCCTATCTTATAAGTTAATTAATAGACCTATAATAACTACCTTAGTAGACTTAGGTGCTTATAAATAAATAAGGAGTATATTAGGGGACCTAGCTTTAATTTAAGTAATTATAATATCCCTTATATCTCTACTTTTAAAATCGTTTTCTATACCTCTAACTATCTTATACTAGAGCAGTTAGCTAGGCTTAGTAAGCCTTATAATATAGCGAGTAACTACTAAGATATCTATAGTATATATCGGAGTTACTATTTCGAGTATACTAATAGTATTAAATATACTAGCTATAACTGTAAATTATCTCCTCTACTACTTCTAAGGTCTTATTCTAATACTAGGATAGGATAAGATAGACTTACCTGCGCAACCTTTAGAAAACTCCCTTAGCGCACGGACCTATTATAGGAAGACTATAGAGTAGAGAGTAGAAGAGAGGAGCGTAGTAAATAGAGAAGGGAGTATATATATTATTATAATTAGTACCTTAATAACCCTATACCTCGTTTTTTAGTATTTTCTTAGCGAATCCGTGCCTAATTTAGATTATCTCTTTTAGGTAGATCTATAAATTATTCTATATATCTTTTAAGCCTACTCTTAATATTCCTACTTATTTATAGGTAGAGCTATATTATTTATTATCTTTCTAGTTCCTATTAGTTCTAGCCCTTTTTAATAATACCTAGAGGCAGATTCTTTTGTAATAGCTTTTATAAGCTTCTTAGAGAGTTAAGTACCTTCGCTATGTCTATACGTCCCTTTTATTAATATATATATATATAATTAATCCACTTGAAATGCGATAATAACTTAAGAAATTTATAAGTAACGAATAATAATAATATAAATAATAATAAAAACGCAGTTTAAAGAAAGGAAGATATTCGCAGACCTACCTTAGTTCCGAGGGAATAGTAATAGCTATACTTTCTTATAGAATTAAGGTAGGAACGACCTAGACCCTAAAATCCTCTCTTTCTCTTTTTTTTATACTATTAGTAGGTTCTAGCGAGTATATTCCTTTCCTTACCCTCTTATATATTATTATAACTACTATTATTTACCTAGCGAGTTATAGCTAATATAGCTAGGATAACTATATATAATACTAATATAAAGATTAGTAGTCTTACTAAGCTAATAAGTATAGCGAGATTAACTAGATTAATAACTAGAGACTAATAAACCCCTTATTATTATAGCCCTAAGTATTAAGAGTAACTTACTAACTTTAGAGAGATATTAATATAGAGAAGCTATAAATTCTTCTAAGATAAGAGTATTATTAGGAAGACCTTTCTATATTAAGTAATAAAACTTAAAGTAGATTTATAATAGCTTAGAGTAATAAGATCGAGGTTACTAAACCTTTCTTATATTTATTTAGTTATTTAGTTTATATTATTTCCTTTTTCATTTTATTTAAAGAAAGTTATAACTACTTATTTTATATTTCTATTTAGAAGATATTATAATAATAACTTTACTTTATTAATTATAATACTTTCTTATTTTAATTATATAATATTAACTTTAATATTTATAAACCTATAAGTATTATATCTTCTTCTTCCTTAGCTAACTTAGATCCTAGATCCTCTTCTAATAAGGGGAAATAGCCTAAAGAGAGATTCGTAGGAGCTTCCTTTAGTAAGATATAACCTCGTGCTATAAGGTAGCTAGCCTCTAATAATAATATAAATAGGTCTATAAATCCTACTTCTAGGATAAGAGTAACGCTCTTAAGTACTATATTTTCCCTTAAAGGAAGTTATATTAATTAGGATATTATAGCTCTTATTAATCTTCTTATAAGATATCCTACTATTATAATAATAACTCCTTATTTAACTAGAGCGCCTAAGTTTATTAGTACTAATATCTCTAACTTTATTACTAACTATAAGAGCCTTTTAAAGCTTTATTATAAGACTAATAAAGATATAAAGAACGAGGTCTATATATATAGCTCTAGTAACTATTAAGATATAGTAAAATCTTATATTAATAAAGCTAAGACCTAGAAAGAAGCTAAGGAGAGATTTCTATACTAGTTCGGATTTATAGACTTAAAGTCTTATTAAGATCCTAATAAGGACCTTTATAACCTAGTTATAAGATCTTATATTAAGGATAATAACCCTTCCTAGGTTATAATATTAATTACTACTATTTAATAGCTTTAATAGAGAGCTATCTAGTATAGGGACCTAGAACTTACTAATACTAAGCTTATTTAAATTACTTATTACTATTTTTAGAGAGGGCTATAAGAGCTATAGCTTAAAGTCTTAGCTACTAGCTTATTAAAGTTATTTTAAAGTAGTAAGTTATAGTAGAAGATATTCTAATTAAATAGTCTATTACCTACTAGTAACTTTAGTAGTTATCTAGTCTTATTAAGTTTAAACTAATAATAACGTTTTAAGTCCCTATAAAGATAATTCTAATAAGGTAGAGGGCTAAAGCTAAGGAACCCTCTATAGCCTAGACTACTAGCTTAATTATTAACTCTCTTATAGAGAACTTTAGGACCTTAAATATTAATAGGGCTAATTATAAGATAGATATCTTAACTCTTATTAAGAGAGTTACTAGCTAAGGAGATAATATTTTTAATCTAAATACTATAGAAGCTACTAAACCTTATAAATAATAATCTTAAGACTATTTATAAACTTAATATAAAGAATAATAATACTTTTATTTATAAGCTAGATATAGGGATTACTAAGGAGGATACTAGTAATACTAGGGATTTAAAAGAGGTAGAGTAAGAGGAGGCTATAGAGGCTTCTAAGAAGATAGATTACTATAGTATATACCTTTCTAAGCTATAGGGGCCTACTAGTTTTATAGCACTATTAACTATATTATTATTAGCTATATTAAGTATCTTAAGGCTAGTTAGAATAGGGTCTGCTATTATATATTACCCTACTACTTTATTAGTACCCTAGATATAAGTACTAAGGTTAAGATAGGTATTATTAATAAAGGCTATAACTATAAATTAACTAATAGTTAGATAATTTTAAAGTATATCCTAATTAATAAGGATACCTTTATATACTATATAGTTATTATAAGTAACTTAGTAGGAAAGTAGTAGCCGAAGCTTCTAGAGGAGGTTATTAAGCTCGGAATTACGCCGCAGCCCCTTCGCAAAAAGACTATAATAAATTCACCTAGTTCGTAGGTATAATTTGGGAAATACTATATAGGTATTTTAACCTATACCCTCTACTAGTTAAGGAAAATAATATAGGAACCCTATACGTTCTTATTACTTATAAGTAAACCCTCGTATAGAGTCGGACGCGCGCCGCACTAGGGCTAATTATATCGGAGCTAAATAGGCTACTAAGGCTCTTATAGCCTAGAAACGCCCTTACTAAACCTTCTAATAAGGTAAAAGCTACTATATAAGATAACTCCTTAACCTAAAAGGTCGACCTTCTAGTAAGATACTGCGAACGCTATTATATAAGAGGTAACTCCTTAACTAAAGAGGTCTTTCCTAAGAGGTTCTTATAGCTAGAAGTATAAAAAGCTCTGCTGCTATAAGCAGGGCCTTATACCTCTCCCTCTTCCTTATCCTTATCCACGAAGTCCTAGGTATACCTATAACCTATAATAAATCCTTAACTATAGTAGCAATAGACCCTATATATAAATATACTAAGCCCGAGCAAGGCACGCCCTTTAGTATAAATAACGTAGAGGGGATCGCTAGAGAGTTTAGTATTAATATAATTAATAAAACCCGCTCCTTTATTAACTACTCCGCTATATATAGAGAGTGTATTATTAGTATAGCCCTTAAGAGGGCTTACCTTAATACCCCTATAGGGGACTCTATAAGGCGCGATAGTATTAGAGCTAAGTAAGCAAACTTAGCAGCGGAAGTTCGGCGGGTTGTTGCGCACCCTATGGAGTGGCCCTTCGAAGAAACTAATTATAAAGGCTTATAAAAAGAGTAGTTACTAAGGTAAGTAAGCTATAGCTAGAAGACTATCTAATTGCTATATCTAGGCTAGTATATATATAGAGATTAGTAAATCCTTAAAAAGTTATTTTAATTATTAAAGGAGGAGAGCTTAATATATAGATAATATAAGGACTTATAGCTCTCTAAAGGGACTACCCTTTACTAGGATATTATTAGATATATAGAGAGTAGGTAAGTAATACCTTATTAAAATAAGGGATCTACTAATAGGATAGCCTAAAGCCTACTAGCTTAAGAGAGCAATTTTAGCTAAGATCGCTAAGTTTATTTAAAAAGAGATTACTTATTACTATAGACTATATAGCGAACTTATTATTAATAGAGGACTAGAGAATAAGGATACTATTATTAAATTTAGTAGGAAATATAGTATAAAGAGGAAAGTAATATCTACTTATAACCTAAGGGCTAATAGTATAATTAAGACTAGTTATTAGCTAATTACTTATATATTATTAATATAAACTAGGGGATAGAGAGATATTAACCCTTAGCTATACCTTCCTACTACCTTATTTATAGACTAATTAAGTATTTATACTTTAACTAGCTTTAGCCCTTTCTACTTACTATATAGGTTTAAGCCTATTACTCCTATTAAGACCCTAATACTAACCTAGAGGGTTCTTAATTAGGATTTAATAATAATAAAGGAAGAGGAGGTTTACATATATCTATAAGCCTTCTTATAACTTAATAAGGATAGAAAATAAGCTAAAAGGATAATTAATAGTTAATATAAGAAGACTATAAAATACTATAATAGTTAATATAAGAGGATTATAAGAAAGGAGAGGCTAGAGGTAGGTAATTTAGTACTAGTATTTAACGTTAAGGGCTCTATTAATAAGTTATTTATTAAAAGGCTTAACTACTAATAGTAAGGCCCCTTCTATATTCTTTTATAAGCTCTAAAAGCTCTATTATATTAATTAGTAATATTAATAAGTAATAAGGTTATTAGAAAGATATTTAGTAGAAATCGATTTTATAAATTTATTTAAGCTCCTAAAGGGTATTAGGAACTAAGTAATTTAAATATTTATAGATCTAACTTAGAAAGAAACCTAGTAAAAGCTTTCTTAGCGCTAGGGAATAAAGAGTATAATAGTTATATACCTAAAGAAGAGGGGGAGGAACCTATAATACCTAGAGAAAGTAATTAAGAGGAAGAGGAAGATTTATTATACTTAGTAGTATAATTAAAGTAGTATTTAAAGGATTTAGAGAAGGTAATTAAGGCTTTAAAAGCTATATAATAACTAGTTATAAAGATTCCTAAAATAAAAAAAGAGAACAAAAAGGAGTATATTAAGATAGAAAATCTAAGGGATATATAAGGTTTTTTTATTATAACTTGTTTTAATTAATAATTTATAAATATATTCTAATTTTCCCTTCTTTTTATCTCTTAGTTTAAAAGTTTAAGATTCTAGGGATAATATTCCTAAGCTTTAGGGATAAGGGTAAGAGATAGTATTAATAACTCCCTACTTATTTAAAGTATACCCCTTGCTACTATTTAATATAATAATAGCCTAGATAACTTTAATATCTATTAGTAGTTATAATAGGGTAATTAAGCCTAGGAAAGTATAAGATCTTTAACTTCCTAGTAATAATACTAAAGCTACCCCTCCTTATTAAATAAATATAAAAACAATAACCTAAAGATAAGAGAGAAAAAGAGAAAGAAAGAGAGGGTATCAAAATTATAATTACTAGCCCCTAGTAAGGATATTAGTAGACTTTTCTTACCCCCCTCCTTTTTCCTAGAAAGGATTATTACTAATATTAGATTACTTTCTTCTAAAGAGAAAGAGAAGGATACTTATAAAAAAGATTATATTAATTTTTATACCTAGATACGCTTTGATTTTAGCTTTATAGACCTATTTATATATTTATCTTGATTTCTTATTAAAACCTAACTAGCTTCCTATTCTCCTTTCCTTTTTACTCCCTCTCTATACTATATAAATATATCTAGAAACCCTATTTTCTTACTTTAATATATAATATAAAGCCCTAAGTAGTCTAAGATTTCTATAAGGTTAAACTCTAGAGGTAGCTTTATTATAAAAAGGTAATAAGAGTATATAAACCTAGCTTTAGGATAATATTCCTAGGCTTATTAATAGTATTTATTATAAATAAGCGAGAAGTCGAACTTAGCTATAGCTATAACTATAGCGTCTATTAGAATTTAGGACTATAGGATCTCTTTAATACTATTAAATTCTCTACTCCTCCCTATTTTATTATTATACTTAATTCTATACCTATAGCGCTTATAGATACTTAGATTATTATATAAGTAACTCTCTTAAGTCTTATAGAAGAAGTAGTTAGTATAAGGAGTACCTAGTATAGAGATATACTTAAAGTATAGTTTATAGATATAAATACCTAACGCAGGGTTCTTAATAGTATAAGCCTGCTCTTTATAACAAATATAGGGTATTATATTATAACCGCCTTAGGATTAAATAAATAAGCTATATATAGCTACTATATTAAGCTCGGAATTACGCCGCAGCCCCTTCGCAAAAAGACTATAACAAATTCACCTAGTTCGCAGGCATAATTTGGGAAATACTATATAGGTATTTTAACCTATACCTTCTACTAGGTAAGGAAAATAATATAAGAACCCTATATATTCCTACTACTTATAAGCAAACCCTCTAAATAGTATAAAATCGGACGCGCGCTATACTAGGGCTAATTATATTAGAGCTAAATAGGCTACTAAGGCTCTCGTGGTAACGCCCTCGCTAAACCTTCTAATAAGGTGCTATAAAAGCTACTATATAAGATAACTCCTTAACTTAAAAGGTCGACCTTCTAGTAAGGTGCTCAAGGTGCCATAAAAGCTACTATATAAGATAACTCCTTAACTTAAAAGGTTAACCTTCTAGTAAGGTATTATAAATATTACTATATAAGAGGTAACTCCTTAACTAAAGAGGTCTTTCTTAAGAGGTTCTTATAGCTAGAAGTATAAGAAGCTCTGCTACTATAAGCAGGGCTTTATACCTCTCCCTCTTCCTTATTCTTATCCCTTAACTATATTAGTACTAGACTTAGTATATAAATATACTAAGCCTAAGCGAGGTATACCCTTTAGTATAAATAATATAGAGGGGGTTATTAGAGAGTTTAGCCTTAATATAATTAATAAAACCTGCTCCTTTATTAACTACTCCGCTATATATAGAGGCGTATTATTAGTATAACCCTTAAGAGGGCTTACTTTAATACCCCTATAGGGGACTCTATAAGGTATAATAGTATTTAAGCTAAGTAAGTAAACTTAGTAGCAGAAGTTTAGCAGGTTATTATATACTCTATAGAGTAGCCCTTCTTCGAGCAGGTCCTCCGTATTACTAAGGTAGAGGTAGCCTAGGCAGCCTAGGCCTATTAGGGCTTAAACGTCGGTAAGTACGGCTTGTGCTAAATAGAGAGAGCGTTACTAATAATAGTATAGCTACGAAGGCGTTAGCTAACCCGATCGAACAAGAGGACTATAAAGATAGTAATAACTTCTAGCGGACGAAGCGGTAATAGAGGTAGTATTAGTAGCGCGGGTAGTGCGCGAGAGGAAAGGTTAATAGTTTCGTAGTCTATTAAATAATTAAAACCTATATTATTATTAATATAAAGTTAATAATCGTGAGGCTATAGGCACGTATAAGTGCAGCTATGGTTAGGAGAGGATTACGTGACTAAAGGCTGTATATTATCAGGAGGCGCGGAGTTAGAAGGTCTATTGCACTTAAGCAGGTAAAATCACTATGCAGTGGCCAGAGGTTATATTATAGTTATAGCTATAGCTAAGTTTAACTTCTCGCTCCTTTATAATAAATATTATTAATAAGCTTAGGAATATTACCCTAAAGCTAGGTTTATATACTCTTATTACCCTTTTATAATAGAGCTACCTCTAGAGTTTAACCTTATAGAAATTATAAACTACTTAGGGCTTGATATTATAAATTACGATAGGAAAATAGGGTTTCTAGATATATTTATATAATATATAAGGGGGGGGTAAAAGGAAAAGGAGAATAAGACGCTAGTTAGGTTTTAATAAGAAATCGAGGTAAATAATGTATAAATAGGTCTATAAAGCTAAAGTTAAAGTATATCTAGGTATAAAAATTAATATAATCCCTTTTATAAGTATAATTCTCTTTCTCTTAAGTAGTAAGTAATCTAATATTAGTAATAATCTTTCCTAAAAAAGGGGGGGGGGGGGTAAGAAGGGTCTACTAATATCCCCCCCTAGGGGCTAATAACTACGATTCTAATACCCTCTTTCCCCTTCTCTTCTTCTTTCTTATCTTTAGGTTATTAATCTTATATTTATTTAATAAGGGGGGGGGCTTTAGTATTATTACTAGAAGCTTAAGGATCTTATACTTTCCTAGGCTTAATAACCCTACTATAACTACTAATAAATATTAAAGTTATCTAAGCTATTATTATATTAAATAATAGCAAGGAGGTATACTTAGGTAAGTAGGGAGTTATTAATATAATCCCTTACCCTTATCCCTAAAGTTTAGGAATATTATCCCTAGAATCTTAAACTTTTAAACTAAGAGATAAAAAAAAGGGGAAATAAGAATAGGTCTATAAATTATTACCTAAAATAGTTTATAATAAAAGAAACCTTATATATCCCCTAGATCCTCTATTTTAATATATTCCTTTTCTTTCTCTTTTATTATCTTAGGAATCTTAATAACTAGTTATTATCTAGCTTTTAAAGCTTTAATTACCTTCTCTATATCCTTTAAATACTATTTTAATTATACTACTAATTATAATAAATCCTCTTATTTCTCCTAATTACTTTCCCTAGGTATTATAGGTTCCTCCTCGTATAGTGGCGTTTACCTTGCTAGAAGGTCGACCTTTTAGGTTAAGGAGTTATCTTATATAGTAGCTTTTCTAGGCTATGAGAGCCTTAGTAGCCCGGTTAGCTCTAATATAATTAGCCCTAGTATAGCGCGCGTCCGACTTTATAATATTTAGAGGGTTTGCTTATAAGTAGTAGGAATATATAGGGTTCCTATATTATTTTCCTTACCTAG
This sequence comes from Colletotrichum ledebouriae, assembly GCA_036785755.1. NCBI lineage: Eukaryota > Fungi > Ascomycota > Sordariomycetes > Glomerellales > Glomerellaceae > Colletotrichum > Colletotrichum ledebouriae. The sequence continues at coordinate 20,030 of JAVHLU010000847.1, read as the reverse complement.
TAGAAGGTATAGGTTAAAATACCTATATAGTATTTCCCAAATTATGCTTATAAACTAGGTGAATTTGCTATAGTCTTTTTGCGAAGGGGCTGCGGCGTAATTCCAAACTCAATAGGTTCGTCCTCCTCTTCCTTAGGTATAGAATTATTATACTCTTTACTCCCTAGCGCTAGGAAGACTTTTACTAGGTTTCTTTTTAAATTAGATCTATAAATATCTAAATTACTTAGTTCCTAATACCTTTTAGGAGCTTAAATAAATTTATAAAGTTAATTCCTATTAAATATCTTCCTTATAACCTTATTACCTACTAATATTACTTATTAATATAATAGAGCGTTTAGAGCTTATAATAGGATATAGAAGGGACCTTATTATTAGTAATTAAGCATTTTAATAGATAACATATTAATACAACCCTTAATATTAAATACTAGTACTAAATTACCTATCTCTAGCCTCCCTTTCCTTATAGTCCTCTTATATTAACTATTATAGTATTCTGTAGTTTTCTTATATTAACTATTAATTATCTTTTTAGCTTATATTTTATTCTCATTAAGTTATAAGAAGTCTTATAGATATATTTAAACCTCTTCTTCCTTTACTATTACTAAATCCTAATTAAGAACCCTCTAGGTCGGCGTTAGGGTCTTAATAGGAGTAATAGCCTTAAACCTATATAATAAGTAGAAAGGGCTAAAGCTAGTTAAAGTATAAATACTTAATTAGTCTATAAATAGGGTAGCGGGAAGGTATAGTCGAGGGTTAATATCTCTCTATCCTCTAGTTTATATTAATAATATATAAGTAATTAGCTAATAACTAGTCTTAACTATACTATTAGCCCTTAGGTTATATATAGATATTACTTTCCTCCTTATACTATATTTCTTATTAAATTTAATAATAATATCCTTATTCTCTAGCCCTCTATTAATAATAAGTTTACTATATAATCCGTAGTAGCAAACCATCTCTTCTTAAATAAACTTAGCGATCTCTACTAAAGGTACTCTCTTAAGCTAGTAGGCTTTAGGCTATCTTATTAATAAATCCCTTACCTTAATAAGGTATTACTTACTTACTCTCTATATATTTAATAAGATCCTAATAAAGGGTAATCCCTTTAGGGAGCTATAGGTCCTTATATTATCTATATATTAAGCTCTCCTTTATTAGTAATTAGGGTAGTCTTTGAGGGATTTACTAATCTCTATATATATACTAGCTTAAATATAGTAATTAGATAGTCCTCTAGCTATAGCTTACTTACCTTAATAACTACTCTCTTTATAAGCTTTTATAATTAGCTTCTTCTACTACTAAGGATTATTAATAACTTATTATAGTATTAGCTTTTAATTTATTAGTCTAGTAAAAAGTAACTAGTTCTAAACATAATAATCTAATGCTCTAGTCTTAAAGCTATAATACCTTATTCGTTAAATTCTTATAGGGTATCTCTATATCATTAAATAATAGGTAATCTATTAAGAATATACTAAATAAGTCTATAAATTATTAAGAAGTACGTCTAGGATATTTATTATATTACTAATAACCTCTATATTTCTTATAAGGACCACCTCTATATATTATTAATTATTATAGCGTTAAGCTTAATTAAAAAAGGAACTAGCTTCTATATTTATAAAGAAGATCTATAAATCGATCTAAGAGTTAATCTCCCCCTTAGCTTCCTTATTACTAATATTAGAAAGTCCCCGGGGTTTTTATAATAAGCTATTTATTACTATATTTTAAGTATTATAAATATATTATACTTTAAAGTTAAATATTTATATCTATATAATCTAGTAAATAATAAGGGCTCCTAGGAGGTCTATAGCTACTCTATTAAGTTATATAACTAATATCTAAGCGTCTATCTCTAGAATAAAGTATTATCTATATAAATAGTTATATACCCTCTTTAAAGCCTTTAGAATATTATATAATTCTTTCTTCCTAGTATTATATAATAGTTCTAGTCCTAATTAAGTACTACTCTTAAAGCGAGAGACTACGCGCTAGTTATTAATAAACTATCTTATAACTCTGCCCTATCCTATATTACTAGTAAAAACTATAAGGTAGATATCTCCTCCTTTATAGCTATAGTCTATAGTAATAAGGATCGGGGCCTTTATAAGTATTATCTTTAAGGTATTTATAGCTATATATTACTTCTCCTCCTAGCTAAATAAGATATCCTTCTTAAGTAAGTTTATAAGTAGCTTTATAATAATAGAGTAGTCCTTTACCTAGGATCTATAGAATATTATAATCCGAAGGAAAGCCCTTAACTCTATTAAATTAGTATAAGTAGCTTATTTATAGATCTTAACTATCTTTACTTCCTCTAGATAATACCTATTAGTATTATAAATATAGCTAATAATTATTACTACTTCCTAGGCTTATTATAACTTAACTATTACTATTATATACTTTACTAACTCTAAATTAACTAGGACCTTATTAACGTTCTATAAATATTCTAAAATAAATCTATAAATCCCTTGATAAGACTTAATCTCTTCTTTATTATATTATAAAGTCGGTCCTTTAATAGCGATATTATTAAGAAAGGCTTTATAATAGCTAGGGATAAGGTAATATAGGATTCTAATTGTAACCCATATAAACTAAGTAAGTAAGTTTATTACTTCTTAAAGTAACGTATATATCTATAATAGTCTAATAGGTAATATAAATATTATTAAGTCTCTATTTATAGGGTCTAGGGGGGCTTAGTTATATCCTAAGAAGAAGTCTAGTAGTAATAATAGTTAATATATAGCAAAGTCTTCTAAAAGATTATCCGCTAAAAGGGGTAGTACTACGTCTTATATTATAACTATATTTATCTTAGTTACTAAGTTAATAAGCTTTATCTTACTATCTTTCTTTTATATAAGGAAAAATAGATTATAATAAGCTATATAACTTTACTTAAGGATTCCCTCCTTTAGTCTATCCTTTAGAATTATAATAATATCCTACTCTAGTCCTCTTAATATTAAGATTCTTTTCGCTTACTATACCTTATATAGTACTATTCGAATTACCTATAGAGGTATAATAAAATAGTATATAGAGCTATAATACTTAAATTCCTAGGCTAAAGCCTTCTCTCTTATAATAAGAATAGCTAAAAGGAGCTTTTTTTCTTTAGGCTATAAGTAATTTATAGTCTTTAGGATAGCTTCTTATTAAGCTCTTATAAGCCTTATTCCTTACTTAATAGTTAAAAACTTTAGTATAACTAGGCTTATAAATAGAGCGCTAGGATCTAGTATTATACTTTTCTTAGCTTTTACCTATACCTTTAAGTTCTACTCTAGGTCTCTATCTAGAGTTAAACTATCTAATATAATATTATTAATAGGTTAAATCTTCTTATCTTTTATCTTATATATTATATTAATATCTTCTATTAGTAATATAGGCGTTATAAATATAAGTTTATAATTATTATAGGAGAAATTAGTATCTATAGCTATAATAACTTTAATACCTTTCTAATATACTAACCTATACTTCCTCTTAAGTACTTTCTTCTTTAATATTCTTTTCTTAGGTCTATAAATATAATATTAATAATAAATACTATAGCTATTATATCCTACTATATACCCTATACTTATAATCGCTTTATAGATCTTATTAGGCTTAGGGGTAACCTCGTTATAGATTATAATCTCTAGGACTTTATTAAAAATTAATCTAAACTCTTTAAAAATAGTTATAACTTCCTTATCTAGGTCTAATTATTACTTAACTTTATCTAGTAGGTTATAAGAGCTCTTAAAAGCTTATTAAATTACTTTAATATCCTAGCGCTCCCTTATACTCCCTAGTATTATATCTAGCTCTTCTTTATCCTTAGTATTATTAACTTACTAATTATCTCGTATAAAGTCTAAGCTTATTATTATATTAAGTCTATTAATAGTAGCCTCTATTTCCCCTCCTCTATAGGAGATAAGAGGGTATATTAATACTAAGAAGAAATAAAGTAGTTTATTTTAATAATAATTTCTAAAAAGCGAGTAGTTATATCTCTTATATAGAATAATAATAGGATATTAATCTTAATATTCCTAGACTAAAGGACTCTAATAATCTAGTTCTATATATAATCTAGCGTTATCTAAGTCTTAAAAATAAAAGGAGCTCCTAGTACTAGGTCCTTATTATAAGTATTTTTAGGGAAAATAAGAAAGCTAATATCCTAAATCTAATTACTACTAATATAAATATTATTTATAATTATACCTATAAATTAGGTCTTCTACTCTCTATTAGTAATCTTATAAATCCCTATATTTATCTTACTTATATCGCTCTATAAGCCTAGGCGCTTAATATAGCTTTTACTAATAAAGTTAATAGCAGAGCTACTATTAATAATCCCCCTAATTAATATATTCGCAGGGCTATAAAGAGTAATAGTAATCTACTAGTAGGTTATAAAGAAGTCTAGGATAGTAATATATCTTAGTAATAGAAGTAATACTAAGTCCTAATCTTCTATTATAACGCCTATTTTAAAGATAGGATTAATTATATAGTAGTTAAATAAGATTACTTTAGTCTATAAATCCTTAGGTAAGTCTATAGAAATAGCTACTAAAGTCGCTTAGCCTTTAGAATAGTTTATATTATTATTCTACTAATCTATTTATTCTTATAGTTCCCTATTATTAACTCCTATCTTATTAAGTTAATCTAGAAGTATAATATTAGTAGGAATAAAGACCTCTTATACCTTTAGTTATATCTATCCTTATACTTATTTATTATAGCTTTAATAGTATTATAAACTATTATATCCTAATTAGGCTAGTTCTAATAAAGGAAGGCTTTAGGGATAGCTACCTGCCTATTAACTCTTGTATTATATAGCTCGAGGGTAAGAGTATAGCTAGTTTATAAATTACTATAGTAAATCCGAGGCTTATCTTATTTATTTTATTTCTACTACTTAACTTATTCCTTAGGGGCGTCTAGTAATATAATATCTTTAGTATCTTCCTTATTATCTAGTAGCTCTATAACTCTCTATATAATTTAAATAGGAAGGTTTTAAATTATAAGTAGGTCTACTATCTAGGGAGCCTAGCGATAATAAGTATTATTAGGTTCTATATAATAGCCTCTAGCTTCCCCTATTTCTATAGTAGTAATATGTTCTACTAGGTTAATATACTAGTTCTTTAGCTTAAAGCTAAAGAATATCGCGTCTATAAAGTTATATAATTATATAATATCCTTTAATAAATTTATAAAGCTAATAAATAGTTTAGGCTATATCTTATTATAATTAATAACTCTTATAACCTCTTCTAGAAGCTTCGGCTACTACCTTTCTACTAACTTACTTATAGTAATTATATAGTATACAAAGGTATCTTCGTTAATTAGGATATATTTTAAATTCATCTAGCTATTAGTTAATTTAAAGTTATAGCCTTTATTAATAATACCTATCTTAACCTTAGTACTTATATTAAGGGTGCTAATAAAGTAATAGAGCGATACGTAGTAGTAGACCTTATTCTAGCTAGCCTCGAGATACTTAATATAGCTAATAACAATATAGTTAATAGCGCTATAAAACTAGCAGGCCCCTATAGCCTAGAAAGGTACGTACTATAGTAGTCTATCTTATTAGAAGCCTCTATAACCTCCTCTTACTCTACCCCTTTTAAATCCCTAATATTATTAATATCCTCCTTAATAGTCTCTATATCTAGCTTAGAGGTAAAAGTACTACTATAATTAGTATTAAGTCTATAAATAGTCCTAAGATTATTATTTATAAGGTTTAGTAGCTTTTATAATATTTTAATTAAAAGTATTATCTCCTTAGCTAGTAACTCTCTTAATAAGGGTTAAAATATCTATCTTATAATTACCCCTATTAATATTTAAGGTCCTAAAGTTCTCTATAAGAGAGTTAATAATTAAGCTAGTAGTCTAGGCTATAAAGGGTTCCTTAGCTTTAGCCCTCTACCTTATTAAAAGTATCTTCGTAGGGATTTAAAGTATTATTATTAGTTTAAGCTTAATAAGGCTAGATAACTACTAAGGTTCCTAGTAAGTAGTAAACTATTTAATTAGAGCGTCTTTTACTATAACTTATTACTTTAAAATAGCTTTAGTAAGCTAATAGCTAAGACTTTAAGCTATAGCTCTTATAGCTCTTTTTAAAAAGTAGTAATAAGTAATATAAATAAGCTTAGTATTAGTAAGTTCTAGGTCTCTATACTAGATAGCTCTCTATTAAAGCTATTAAATAGTAGTAATTAATATTATAACCTAGGAAGGGATATTTTTCTTAATATAAGATCCTATAACTAGGTTCTAAAGGTCCTTATTAGGGTCCTAATAAGACCTTAGGTCTATAAATCCGAACTAGTATAGAAGTTTTTCCTTAGCTTCTTTCTAGGTCTTAGCTTTACTAATATAAGATTTTAGTATATCTTAATAGTTACTAGAGCTATATATATAGACCTTATTCTTTATATTATTATTAGTCTTATAGTAAAGCTTTAAAAAGCTCTTATAGTTAGTAATAAAGTCTAAGATATTAATTAGTACTAATAAACTTAGGCGCTCTAGTTAAATAGGAAGTTATTACTATAATAATAAGGCATCTTATAAGCAGATTAGTAAGGGCTATAATATTCTAATTAATATAACTTCCTTTAGGGGAACGCAGAGTACGTAAGGGTATTACTCCTATCCTAGAGGTAGGATTTATAGACCTATCTATACTATTATTAGAAGCTAGATATCCTATAGCACGAGGTTATATCTTACTAAATAAAGCTCTTATAAATCTCTCTTTAGGCTATTTCCCCTTATTAGAAGAGGATCTAATTTTAAGGTTAGCTAAGGAAGAAGAAGGAATAATACTTATAAGTCTATAAATATTAAAGTTATTATTATATAGTTAAAGTAATAGAGTCTTCTAGTTAATAAAATAAAGTTATTATTATAATATCTTCTAAATAAAAAGAAAAAACAGGTAGTTATAACTTTTTTTAAATAAAATAAAGAAAGAAATAATATAATCTAAATAATTAAATAAATATAGAAAAGGTCTATTAACCTCGATCTTATTACTCTAAGCTCTTATAGATCTACTTTAAGTCTTATTACTTAATATAAAAGGGTCTTCCTAATAATGCTCTTATCTTAGAAGAATTTATAGCTCTACTATATTAATATCTCTTAAAGGTTAGTATATTACTCTTAGTACTTAGGGCTATAATAGTAAGGGGTTTATTAGTCTCTAGTTATTAATCTAGTTAATCTCGCTATACTCGTTAGCTTAATAAGACTATTAATCTCTATATTAGTATTATATATAGCTATCTTAGCTATATTAGCTATAACTCGCTAGTTAAATAATAGTAGTTATAATAATATATAAGGGGTAAGGAAAGGAATACGCTCGCTAGAACCTACTAATAGTATAAAAAAGAGAGAAAGGGAGGATTTTAGGGTCTATATTATTCCTACCTTAATTCTATAAGAAAGTATAGCTATTACTATTCCCTCGGAACTAAGGTAGGTCTACGAATATCTTCCTCTCTTTGAACTACGCTTTTATTATTATTCGTGCTATTATTATTTATTATTTATAAATTTCTTAAGTTATTATCGCATTTAAAGTAGATTAATTATAAATATATATATATATATTAATAGCAGGGACGTATAGACGTAGCGAAGGCACCTAATTCTCTAAGAAGCCTATAAAAGCTATTAAAAAGAGCAAAAGAATCCGCCTCTAGGTATTATTAGAAAGGGCTAGAACTATTAGGAACTATAAAAGATAATAAATAATATAACTCTACTTATAATTAGATACGAATATTAAAAGTAGGCTTAAAAGATATATAGAATAATTTATAGATCTAATTAAAAGAGATTACCTAAATTAGGCGCTAATTTACTTAGGAAATACTAAAAGACGAGGTATAGGATTATTAAGATACTAATTATAATAATATATATACGATCCTAGAGTCTACTACGCTCTACTCCTCCACGCTCTCCTCTATAGTCTTCCTATAACAGGTCTATACGCTAAGGGAGCTTTTTAAAAGCTGCGCAGCTAAGTCCATCTTATCCCATCCCACTGAGAACTAAACCAAGGGTATCTACTAGATACTTATTATTAATAGCTATAAGAGCTATTTATCAGCTAAATTTAATAATTACTATAAGTAGAATAATATGATAATAATTAGTATACCTATATATTTATCATATCTACTCTATTTATTGGATATTACCCTTTATTTACCTCTAAAATATATATATAGTAATAAAATTAACCTCTTTATCTAAGCCTTTATAAACTATATTACTAAGTCTAAGTTCTTTATCGCCTTCTACTAGGCTTATAATAAGGTTTTTAATAAGAAAAATATTAAATCTATATTCCTAAGCGCTAGCACCTTACTATAGAATCTAGATTATATTATCTAGAAGCTTAATATATATTTGTAGATACTTATACCTCCTATAGCTAACCTCTTAATATTACTACTTTAGTAGTTATAAATACTCTCTAACTTATAATAAACTATGTTATAATTCAACTTTATTAGAAGTTAGATCTCTACTTATTAAAAAGGCTTACTAATACTAATTATTACTAAAGTTAAGTAATTAATAAAAGATATATAAATAATAGTATACTTACTTACTATTTTAATTAATTAGGTTTATATACTTAAGGATATAAATATAATACTTATAAAACGCTAGAGGGCTAAAAGGCTATAAATCTAGCTTAGAGGAATACTTAGTATAGAGGATTCTAAGGGTTTATTAAAAGAGAAATAAACATATAAATATCTAGTATCTTAAGAGGATAAGGAGGGAGATCTATTAAAGAGAGCCTTAGGCCTCTAGCCACTGCATAGTGATTTTACCTACTTAAGTATAATAGACCTTCTAACTCCGCGCCTCCTAATAATATATAGCCTTCGGTCACGTGATCCTCTCCTAACTATAGCCGCACTTATATATACCCGTTACACTAGATAGCCTCACGATCTTCAACTTTATATTAATAATAACGTGGTTTTTAATTATTTAAACTATAAAACTATCGACTTTTCCTCTTATATACTACCCGCGCTACTAATACCGCCTCTATTACCGCTTTATCCGCTAGCTATGCTATTATTAGTAACGCTCTCTCTATAAGTAGTTAGCATAAGCTATACTTACTAACGTTTAAGCCCTAAGGGGCCTAGGCTACCTCTACCTTAATAGTATAGAGGACTTACTTAAAGAAGGGCTACTCTATAGGATATATAATAACCTACCTAGCTTCTACTACTAAGTCTACTTACTTAGCTATAATATAATAATAAGTATCCCCTCTAGGGGTATTAATAAGAGCCCTCTTAAGGGCTATATTAATAATATACTCTCTATATATAATAGAGTAGTTAAAAAAGGAGCGGGTTTTATTAATTATATTAATATTAAACTCTCTAGCGAGCTCTTATATATTATTAGCGTTAAAGGGCGTGCCTCGCGCAGGCTTAGCGTTTTTATATATAGGGTCTAGTACTAATATAGTTAAGGGATAAGGAAGAGGGAGAGGTATAAGGCCCTACTTATAGTAGTAGAGCTTCTTATACTTCTAGCTATAAGAACTTCTTAGGAAAGACCTCTTTAGTTAAGGAGTTACCTCTTATATAGTAGCATTTATAGCACCTTTAGCACCTTACTAGAAGGTCGACCTTTTAGGTTAAGAAGTTATCTTATATAGTAGCTTTTATAGCACCTTATTAGAAGGTTTAGCGAGGGCGTTACCACGAGAGCTTTAGTAGCCTATTTAGCTCTAATATAATTAGCCCCGGTATAGCGCGCATCCGACTCTATGCGAGGGTTTGCTTGCGAGTAGTAGGAACGTATAGGGTTCCTATATTATTTTCCTTAACTAGTAGAGGGTATAAGTTAAAATACTTATATAGTGTTTCCCGAATTATGCCTGCGAACTAGGTGAATTTATTATAGTCTTTTTGCGAAGGGGCTGCGGCGTAATTCCAAGCTTAATTAAAGAGAGCCTTGCTAGCTTAGAGGTACTATAGTATATATAATAAGACTAGTTATAATATATAAACTTATTTTAAGGATATGGAATTGTTAGGAGATTCTAATAGCGATACCTAATAATAGATTTAATATATTATAGTTAAGAAATATTAGATATTATTATAGATATAGGGACAGGTGCGCGGCTAACTAATATGCGCAGCTAACTAATAAACCACGTTATAGAAAGAAGGAATAAGTATAAGAAGTAAAAGAGGGATTATAACTTATACTAACTAGCTAACTTTATAAAGTATCTTAATTACTCTAGGTTTATAAAACTATCTATACCGCCCTATTTAGCCCCTATTACCCTAAGAGATATTATATTTAACCCTACTAATACTTTAGTAGTATTTAATACTATAAGACCTAAAGGGAACCCTATACTAAATAAAGATAAGCCCGTACTAGTAGTTCTATAATATATATAATAGAGTTAAGAGTTTGCGAATTACTTAATAACCTAATATAAAAGAGGGTTACTTATTATAACTTTAGCTTAGGTAGAATATTTATTAGACCTCTATAATATATAAGGGAAGCTTATAAGATAAGAAGAGTTAGATAATTTAGAGGTTATAGCCCTTTTTACATTCATAATTAAGGGCTACCCTTATAATATCTATACTTTAATCTATAAGCTAGCCTAGTAACCTAAGAAAGAGATTAATAAGGCTTCTATAGAGCTTAAAAGAGTAGAGGTAATAAACCTTTAGGATATTACTAGGGCCTTCTTTTTATTAAACTATAGTAATTATTACTAGGTTATAATCTTTATAGACTAGTTAACTAGCTACTACTTCTATTATAAGTCTATATAGGATTAGAATGGTAATTAGCGCTTTATTAAGGCTATATAGGACCTTAATATATAGTATTATAAGATAGGAGCTCCTTAATAGCTCTAAAAGCTCCTATTAATTAATACCTATATAGTTAATTTAGTTTAATAAAGGGATAGATTTATATATAGCCTCGAGTATATTAAATAGGCTAGAGCTCTAATTTAAAAAGGATTACTATTATTATATTTTAGTAAAATAACTTTAAGTAATAATATACTATTTACTAACTCTAAAATCCCCTTGATTAGCTAATATATATCTATAATTACTATAGAGTTCTATAACTTAATTATTAATAGTAATATAGTTCTATAAGATACCCTATTAAGCCTAGAAGACTTTAAGAAAGTACTATTTTTTCTTCTATACCTTCTTATTCCTTTACTTATAAATAGTAATATAGTAGACTTTAGAAATAATAATAATATTATACTATCTCTTATAGTAGATATTCCTTAACTTATTTATAAATTATTAGTATTATCTAGATCTACCTTATCTAAAATACTAAATAATAAGCTTAAATACTTCAGATACTAGCTTTAGTTATAGGTTCTATAACTACTAAGTTATAATATAATTATCAAGCTATACTTAAGAGCTATACTCATAGATATATTATTATATCCTAAGCAACCTAATCCTTAAAATAAGCGTAATTATAGTTATATAGATTATATCTAATAGAGGGTTAACTAGTAGGATTAGATCGAGTAAAATATACCTAAAGGAGCGTATTATTATAGCCTTTCGCGCTTAGTATAGTAAGGCGGGTAGTTTTAGCTATTACTTAGGATTAGAGTAAAATAAAGAGTATAATAAAGAGGAAGAGGTAGTAAGGTCAATATTAAGATATAACCTATAATAGGAGATAGTTAAACCTAAGGGACCTTCTTAGTAATAGGACTACCTACCTAGAAGATATTATTAATAAAAAAGATCTATAAATAGAGTTTACTTATTATTTTTATAAAATGGTTTTATTTATTTTTAAGACTCTTTTTTATAATATTATAAAAAGTCTTAAGGGGATAATTAGGATAAGATAAGATAGACTTAGCTATATAGCTTTGAAAGAAAGCCCCCTTAGCGCATAGCCTTATTATAGGAAGATTATAAAGTAGAGCGTAGAGGAGGGGAGTATAGCAGACTTTAGTATTATAGAGGTATTATTGCTATTAGTACCTTAATAACTATATACCTCGTTCTTTAGTATTTTCTTAGTAAATCTATACTTAATTTAGATAATCTGTTTAATTAGATCTATAAATTACTTTATATATCTTTTAAGCCTACTTTTCATATTATTACCTATTTATAGGTAGAGTTATATTAAGTTCGGAATTACGCCGCAGCCCCTTCGCAAAAAGACTATAACAAATTCACCTAGTTTATAAGCATAATTCGGGAAATACTATAAGAGATATACTATAAAACCCTATAATAAAAATATATAATAATATAGAGGCTATATAATAGAGGTTGATTACGTAATACAGTGTATTACAGTATTATTAATACCGTGTATACTGTTAGAAGAAGCCTCTAGAAAGCTATGGAAACTGCTAGCTTTTATTACCTAAGTTAAGGTTAAACCTAAAAGGATTTTAGGTTACCAAAGTACTTAATAAATAACCTAAATAAAGAAAAAAGTAGGGTAGCTTAGCAAGCAGCTTATATAGCTATAGAAGGCTCTAGAAACTAAGCCTTAAGTATAAATAACTCGCCTCTCCCTCTCTAGAATACTTCCTTTTACTTAGAAGGTAGATACTTTAATATTAACTTATTTATACTTATTATTTCCCTTTTGAGCTATTAAATACGTTATTAACGATTACATAACCTAAGAGGTTATAAGCCTAGCTTATATAAGCTGAAAGACGCTAAATAAAGCCGAAAAGCCCCGAAAAGCTTAAAACGATGAAACCGAGATTCAAACCTTAAGCCCTTCTATATAAGGCTAATACCTATACCGCTATACTATATAACCTCCTACCTATTCACACTATGAACAATAATAACTACGCTTATAATAGACGCTAAATTCACTGTCCCTAAGCTTGGAGGAGCCTCTGACTATACTACTTAGGCTTTAAGAGTTAAGGCTCTCTTAGCTAGCAAGGATATTAATATTAACTTAGAGGCACCTATAGGCGAGACTAATAAGGACCCAAATAATAAGGCACTAGCTTATATATAGCTATTATGTACTAATAGGCCCCTATAGGTTATAAAAGACGCTATAATAGCGCCTAAAGCCTGGAAGAAATTCGCTAATTTATAGAAGCCTAAGGGTTTTATAAACGAATTCCTAACTTGTAGGGAGTTTTTTAATACTACTTTAGAAGACTTTAGTAGTATAGAAGAATACCTTACGAAAGTTAAGGAATTAACTAATAATCTAGCTTATTATAAGCTAGCTCTACCTAAATAGGTTATTATAGCCTGGATTTTAAATAGCTTAGATAAAGGCTATGAGGGTTTTATAACTAATATAACCCAAGGCCTTAGGGCTAACCCAGAGGCCTATACTCTTGACTCTTTATTCGCTAATATACTAGACGAATATAAGAGAAAAGGAGGTAAAAATACTATAAATTATACTAAAAAGGGGCCTAATCGGGTTAATAAAAAGTCCTAGAAAAAGACTAAGGGTTTATTCTGCAGAAACTGCAGAAAAAGAGGCTATACTGAAGAGAATTATGCCTTTTTATACCCTAAGAAGGCTCCTGAATGGTGGAAGCCTAAGAATAATAATAATAATAAAAAGGCTGAAAAAGCAGCTCAATAGAGCAATAATTCAGCTAAAATAGTTAATATAACTATTAATAACTAGCCAAATAACACTATAAATATAGCTGATAATATAGCTGAAAACTCCTCTATTACTGAGGATTTTAACCTTATGGATATAAACTACGAAGGAGGAAATACTCCTCTAGCGGTTAATAACTTCTATGAGGAAGATTATGAATTTGAAAACGTAAATATAACCTATAATAATAACCCTTATAATAATAATAATAATACTAACCTATCACTAGGTAGTTTAATAAAGCAGGAATTTAATAACCTAAAGAACTAATATAACCAGAATATAACTAGTTCTTTAAATAAAATCTCTTTCTGTTTAGATACTGCTGCTACTATTCATACTATTAGTGATATAAAATATCTATATAATATAAAAGATATAAAGGAAAGGGTTAAATGGGGAGAAGTAGGCTATTTAACTGCCACTAAAGAAAGATCTATAAAACTATCCTTTAATAATCAATATTCTATAATATTAAATAACGTATACTACATACTAGAGCTAGGTATTAATTTAATTAGCCAAAATAAGCTTAATAACCTAGGTATAGCTTCTATCTTTTGGAAGCAACCTATTTTATATAACATAAAACAAGATTAAATACTGGCTGTAGGGTAAAAGAAGAATAACTTATACTTCTTTAATATACCCTCTGCTAATATAAATAACACTAATAAAAATACTATAAACATAACTAAAGATAACCTATATAATAATAAGGCTATACTCTATAAGCCTTACTATAATAATATACTATGGCATGAAAGTCTAGGTCATGCTAACTATAAAACTATACAACAGCTTACCAAAGCTGCTATAACTAATACTGATATACCATATCTTAATAAAAGAATACCTTGTGAAGCTTGCTTTAAAGGCAAGTTAACTAATAAGGTAAAATATAATAACTATACTAATAAACAATATAGCTACTTAGATAAAGTAGCTGGGGACCTATGTGGACCTATAAAACCACCTACTTATAATAACTATAAGTGGTTTTTAATACTTATAGATAAATATACTAGGTTTGCATAGGGATATTTATTAAAAAATAAGGATTCTGAAGAGGTATCTACTGCCTTTGAGGAATTTATAAATATTTTAAATAACAATAATAATAATAAACGGGTTAAGGAATTTGATACTAATAGTGGCTTAGAGTTTAATAATAAACGTATAAAAGCCATATATATCCATCAGGGTATTATTCATCATATAAAGCCTCCCTATACCCATGAGCCTAATGGCATAGTAGAACGAATAATTCGTACTATAATAAATAAAGTACGAACTATATTATATAATTCAGGCTTACTACTATACTTATAGGGAGAAGCCTTTTTAGCTGCCTTATATTTATATAACAGAACCCCCTATAGCTCTATAGGCTATAAAACGCCTTATGAGTTAAAAAACGGCTATAGGCCTGATATATCTAATATAAGAGTATGGGGTAGTATATGCTATTATAAAAATAAAGACCCTAATCTAAAGAAACTAGATACAAGGGCTAAAAAGGGAGCTATAATAAATTATGGCAAAAATGCCTATAGAATATGGGATCTAACATCAAAAAGGGCTATATGGTCCAGGGATATAGAAATCCTAGAAAATACCTTTATATCCTCTAATAATAAAGAGCTACCAATAACTATAAACCGTCCACATATAACCTATAATAATAACAATAATAATAATAATAACCAGAATAATAATAATAATAATAGCGGAAATAATCAAGCTGAAGATAGCTCTATTCAGTTTGATATTAACCCACAAGAGGATATATTAATAAATAATAATAATAATAATAATAATACCAATAATAATACTAACACTACTAGCTCGAATATTGAGATACAAATCCCCCAATCTAATATTAATAAAGAAGCCTATACTTGGGTTGATAATAGCGCGCTACTTCTATCAATAGAAGATTGCCTAAGGCTTAAAATATTATCCGCTATTAATAAAAGTAATAATAAGAAGGCTTCTTATATACTCTCTACTACTAGTTTAGTAGAGCCTGCTACCTATAAGCAAGCTATAAATAATATAAATAAAGATAAGTGGGTTGAAGGAATGCTTGCTGGAATAAAAGAGCTAGAAAATATTAATACGTGGGAAATAATCCCTAAACCACTAAAAAATAATAATAATAATAATAATAAAAATATATTAGGTAGTAAATGGGTATATAATTTAAAAATAAATATAAAAGGGGAAACTCTACGCTATAAGGCTAGATGGGTAGTACAAGGTTTTAATCAACATATAGGTATTGATTACCTCGAAACCTTTAGTACTACCTGTAGGCCTGAAGGCTATAGATTTCTATTATATTATAGTATATATAGTAACTAGGATATACAGCATTATAACATCTCCAATACCTTTGTACATGCAGAGGTTGATAAAGAGATATATATACAACTGCCTACCGGTTTTATTTATAACAAAAATACTAATAAGCTAGAATTTGATATAAATTCCCCCATAAAACCCTATAATAATGACTATATATTAAAGCTTAAAAAGGCCTTATATAGCTTAAAGCAAAGCCCACGACTATAGTATAAATACCTACGGTCTATCTTAATAAATATAGGCTTTAAGGTTTCACCTTATGATAAAGCCTTATTTATATTAAATAATAATAATAAAGAGGCTTTAATAGCATGCCATGTGGACGACATGCTTATAGCCACACCAAATAATACTATAACTAAATATATATATAACTCTTTATTAAAGAGTATAAAAATAAAGCCTATGGGGGTGCCTAGTAAATTCCTAGGCTGTGAAATAACTATAGACTATCAAAATAAGGCTTTATATATACATCAAAGCCAATATACTGAAAAGATACTAATACGGTCCACGAAGTAGGCGAAAATTATAGGTGAAAAATACTATGAATTTCGAAGGTTTTTTCCTTAAAGGCGATAAGCCCTTTTATAAGGGTTAATACGTTTAGGTATATTTAACGCGTTAAACGCGTTAGACGCCCTTAAGTAGGATAACTACGCTCAGCGCGTTTAGTATTAATTACTTATATAAGAAGAAAAAAGGCGTTAACTATAATATATAATATAAAATTTAATTTATACCTCCTATTATAGTAATATACTAGTAAGTAGAGCTATACTATTATATATAAGTAACTATATATAACCTCGCTTCCTTTCTATTCTATACGTTTTAATTATATCCTACTTTAGGCTAAGGGAGTCTTAGGTGCGGTATTAGTTATCTTTAAGAGGTTAGGGTAGTCCTTATCCTCGTTATTAATAATCTCTTTAGCTATAACTAGGAATTAGTTAATACTAATACTATAAGTAATAGCTAGTTAGGTATTATCCTTATATTACTCTAGGAATAAGTAGCGAGATTTATTACTAACCTTAAGGTATACCTTAGTAATACTATTATTTTTAATTATAACGATTAAAGTAGCGAGGGAGGCGATATTAGTGCGAAAGCCTCAAAGGTTAGTAGCATATTTATACTAAAAGTTAGCTATATCTATAGCCTTAGGGTTACTAAGGTCTAAGAGAGTATAGATAGCGCTCGAGTTATTACTATTAACTATAGCCTAACTAATATAAGCGTTATCCTAAGTATATATACTAGGAAACTTATATTATAGTATCTACTTAATAATAAAGAATAGTAATATAGCGCTAAACTCCGGGTTATTTATAATTCGTTTAGTTATAAATACGTTAAGGGCGTAGATATATATATATAGACTAAGGATAATTAAGCCGTTCTAGATAAGTATATATAGGGTAAGGCGTTTAGTATAGCAAGCAGCTATAAGGTTAGTAGTTTAAAGAAATAGAAGCGCTAAAGGTATATATTAATTACCTCTTAAGTAGTTAGGAACTTTATATAGGAATAGGTAAGGTAATAGAGGCTAGCGATATAAGTGCGGGATTACTAGTTTATAATAACGATTTTCTTAATACTAGTAGTAGTATTAGGCGTCTTAGCGGAGCTAGGCGTATTAATAGTATTAAAGGGGCTAATATTAGAGGAAGGATTAACGTTAGGGCGATCCTCTAGGCTAATAGCTAATACTATATACTTAGTAGAAGACCTAGTAGTAAGGTATTATTCTAGGCTAAGGAAGCCCGGGCTCTCTTATATTAGTCCCTCGGGAATAGTTATTATAATAAGCTTAAACTCGTTAGTAGCTAACTTAATAAATTAGCCTAGGTTAAGGGTAATAGCGCTAGCGTTAGTAATATAACCCTCGGAGAGCGCTATAGTTAGGGCGATCTAAGTCTCCTTATATCTATTAAGTAGTATAGTAATATAGCTAATATATTTACTATAGGCTTATATTCCCTTAATAGCCTTAATAGTATTTATTATATTAGGGGTGCTAATACTAGTAGCTTGCTTCTTAGGAGTAGCTATCTTATTAGTCTTATTCTAAGTAATAGGAGTTAATTTAATACTAGTTATAATAATATTAGTTAATAGTCGAGGTTTAACGTGTTTAGTAGTATTAGTAACTTAGTTAAGTTAGCTAGCGTTAAGGGATAGTTTAGGCTAATTAGTATTAATAGTTTTATTAGCTTAGTTATATTTAGTAGTAATAGGTTTATTATCTCTGCTTAAGGCCTCTCTAGAATTAATAGAAATAGGCGTGCTAGCGATATTAGTAGTATAGCGTGGGTTATATTTAAGGGAGTTTTATATAGTATTATAGAGGGATAGCTACTTAATATTTAAGATAGTATTAGGGAATTAGTAGTAGAACTTAATTTAGTTTATAGATAGTAGTTAGGTAATTAAGTAAGTATTAGTACCTAGGTAAATAATAAACGGGGTATTAGAAATATTATAACTAGTTCTATAATATTAGGTCTCTTAGTTAAGGGTATACTTAAAGATTTCTTAGTTATAAACGCAGTATCTAGGCTTACTATAAGGGATCTTAATATTAGGTAGGTAGTAGTAAATATAGTTAAGGGTAATATACTTAGTATTTTTATATTTAGAGTATTATCCGTTTATAGTAAAGTAATACCTAGGTATATATAATATAGGTTGCTCTAGTAGCGCTAAGCGCGTAATAACGTGGAGCGTTAGTAAGATTTCTTAACGTCTTAACGAGGATAATAGTAATAAAGGGAGATATATAAGAGTAATAATAGTATAGTAACGGGGTTAAAGGTATTAACGCTCTTTAGCGAAATATATATATAGAGGAAAAATATACTTAGTACTAAGTAGGCGAAGGCGGCGGTAATAACTAGTAGGGTTACCTAGTAATATAAATTTATTTTATATATATATACTTAAGTGCTAATTTTTCTTATTAGTTAAGTAAGAGTAGGGGTCGACCTTCTAGTAAGGAGGGTAGTCGCGTTTATAAAGGTTCTTATAGTGCTAAGGGTAGAAGGAGTTCGAGAGGGAAGGCATAATAGGCGTAGTTATCTTTACTAATAGGATAGATATAAATATCGCTATTACTAGGGTGAAGTTCTTAGATCCGCTGAGCGCGCTAAACGTCTTTATTTCGTGAGGCCTTAGTTATAATACTCTTTATAGTCTACTTATTTATTTAAAGCGCTTTAAGCGGCGCGTTCCTTATTTGCAATATATATTATATTATTCCCCTAGGTTCTTATAAGGCCTTCCTCTTAAGCGCCTTAGGAGTCTTTTACTAGGCTCTAATACTAGTTTAATACCCTATTAGATAGGTCTTTAGGCTTATACTTATTTATAGAGCTATTCTATCTCTTATTCCTTACTTTTAAATATAGTAATAAGTTCGTCTACGTTTATAGCGTCTTTATCTATTTAAATAATATATATTAGCAGGTAACCTTTCTATTTAACTAGATATTATACCTTTCCTCGCGCAAGGGTTTATTTCTTAAGAATACTTTCGATCTTAAAATACTTATATACTTTAAGCTAATAAATATTATTATCTTCCTTAATATTAACTAGGCCTTAGTAGTTATCTTAGTAATTAAATAAGTTACTACTAGGGGCTAGTACTAGTATAGGTTAGATAATAGATATAACCGGGTAAATATTTATATTAGGTAGAATATCGAGGTAGTATACTAATTTGCTAACGCGTTTAAGGACCTTAAATAGAATACGCTAGTAGCTATACTTTAGGTTTAGTTATCCTAGTAGATAATATCCTAATCCTATTTTAAGGTATACCTAGTTACCTAGCTTAAAGGTAATAAAAT
>JAVHLU010000846.1:0-44862 GCA_036785755.1 Colletotrichum ledebouriae | reverse complement strand
TAAGTACTTATCTTATAGCCTCTATATAGGAGTTTATATTATTAGTAAAAATTAAGATATTATCTAAATATATAATATAAATAATATTAACTAGGCTTATAAGTAACTTATTAATAAATATCTAGAAAGTAGTAGGTATATTAATAAGCTTGAATAATATTATATAATATTTATAGTAGCTATATTATATATAGAATACTATCTTCTACTTATCTCCCTCCTAGATCCTTACTTAGTAATATATATCCTTAAGGTTAAGTTTAGTAAAATCCTTAGCTCTAAAGAGCTAGTTAAGGATCTTATTAATTAGAGGGAAGGGGGTATAGTTCTTAGTAGTTACTTAATTAAGCTCCTAGTAATCTATATATAACCTTAACTTACCTCCCTTCTTTAGAATAAATAGGATTAGGGCTCTTACTAGGCTTATTAATAAGTAAATCTATCCCTTTTATAAGGCTTTATAAATATAATCCCTTAACTTCTCTAACTCTTTTTTAGCTAGTAGGTAAATAAGCTTAAATAAGGGCTTAGTTCTAGGCTCTAGGTTAATAAGATAGCTCTTAGTAGTCCCGAACTCTAGTATAATTCCTATTAGATTAATATTAAATACTTTCTTAAAGTCTTAGTATTTTAATAAGATATTTATTTTAATCCCCTTAATATCCTTAAGGTCTTAGGTATCCTCTTAGTAATTAGTAGTTAATATATAGTTAACTTATAGTACTCCTATAAGTATTACTCTTACTTTATTCTTAATATACCTAAGTTCTTTTATAGTTATAATAAAGTAAATATTCTTCTTATATAAGGGAAAGGTTTAGCTTAACTCCCTCTAATTAAGATTAGAGTACTTTATTATATACTAAGAGATCCCTAGGATAGTACTATATCTATTACTATTACTAATCTTAAATTTATATAAAGCTATCTATTAGATACTTATATTATTAGTTATTTAAGTAACTAACTTTTATATATTATAGTTACGTCCCTTAGATACTTATATTCCCTTAATAGGTTCTAATCTATTAGCCTCTAGTTAGGTATTAGCTATAATCCTCTAGTTTATAATATTCTTATCCGCTCTATAATTAATAAGTATAATACTAGTTTTCTAGCTACCTATAACTTAGACTTATATTATTACTTTAATATAACTTAACTAGTTATTATCCTATTAAACTATATATATAGCTACCTAGTCTTCCTCTAGTTGTTTACTAGAGCAGGGTTTCCCTTTATAGTAGGGGTAGCTAAACTTTTTATAATATAGGTACCTTAGTGTAATATAGCCTTTCCTCTTATAATTATAATAGATAATTTCCTTCCTAATATCTTATAGTAAGTCCTTAGTATTCTCTTAGTAGTTATTAGTATTATTATAGTCCTTATAGGCCTATCCCTTTAGGGCCTCGGTTTATCCCTCCTAATTAGGGGTTTAGCCCTCTAGTTATTATCTCTTATTATTAGCCCCTAGTCCCTTACTAGTACGTTATATATCTATGTATTAATTATAAGTTTAGCGTTTCTAGCTCTAGTATTAAGGTTAAGCTATAACTTTAGTAACCTATTTATTATAATATAGTACTAGAGCTTAGGGTCTAGCCTAGCTACTATATTAGCTACTTAGATCTCCTCTAGTTATTAATAGGGGCTCTCTACCTTAATCTCTTTATAGTAATTAATAAAACTTTAATATAATTACCCTAGTTACTAGTAGGTCTACTTAAGCTAGGTTTATATACTAAGGGTCCTAGACCTTATATTAACTATACTATTAGTTAGCTAGTCCTTTATTATTACCTAATTAATATCCTTTACCTTATTACTATAGTTAATAGAGAGGTATAAGGTCTATTACTTTACTACTAATCCCTCTAAGTACTTAATAATAAATAGTATCTTTTTAAGGTTTAATATAATTTTATTTATTTTAAATTATACGTTAAGATTAAATATAAATTAATTAAAGTTAGTCTAGGTACTCTCTTTATACTTAAGTATTAGGAGATATTTCCTTTAAAGCTCTAATTAATACTTTTTTAATTTATTACTAATAACTACTTAATAAGTAATAAGGTTACTTATTAGAGTTAATAATTAGCTAGCCCTTAAGGCCTTAAGATATTCCTATTTATATTTTAGCTACCTCTTTTTTTTTTCTTTTTAATAAGCTAATTTAATTTAGCCTCTATTAATTAACTACTTAGTCCCCTATTAGTACCCTTATTATTATTTTATTTAATAAGTATTTTATCCTAAGTTTAGCTATTTAGCTACTCCTATCTAATAGGGGATCCTAAAAGTAATATTATATTTATCTCCCTAATAGACCTATAAGTAAGTAATATATTATTATATATTATATTACTCTAATAATTTATGTTCTTATTAATATAAGTAAGAGAGAAGAATATATTATAAATAAATATAATATAAAGTAATAGAGTTAGTATAGTTAGGTATAGCTAATATTAAATATTCTTCTCTAGCCCTCTAGTCTACTAGGCAAGGGCTAGAGGGCTTATCTAGTAGTTACCTAATACCTCCCTATATCTCCTAACTCCTATGGACTTCCCTACTTAGCCCGCTAAGCCCTTTTCCCTGCAATATTATCATAGCTCGTGACAGATTACGAGAAGGCCACGAATCCAAGCTCCCGCGGAGGTCATTAACAGCGCCCTTGGGGTTTGTTGTAATGGAAACAGGTATTAAATAATATGCCGACCTGGCAGAAAGTCCGTTGATATGATATTGGCTGATAATGAAGTTCCCACGCATCTCACAATCATCGTTCTCTCAAGGGCCACCCAGAATTCCCCCTAATACCAGCACACGCATGTCGACTTCCGGAATAACGGGGTTGAAACAGCAGTATCCCCCCTGCTACGAAGGAGTCGGATTCCTGCAATCGATATACGCAGGCGGACCGTATCGGCCTTTCGTCAGTCATCCTTCTCCGTAATGTATTCGACGCAAATGAAAGAGCACAAGACGGAGGGCAGCAATAAATATTTGCATTGTTCGGCTTCATTCCAGAAGCTGGTGGTCGTGCTTCATAAGCAACTTCATTCCAGAAGCTGGTGGTCGTGCTTCATAAGCAACATCAAGGACTACCGCATGTCGCAAGTAGCGTCGAAGCAAGAGGCAACGGTTCAGACTATGGCCTGCTGTTGTTTTCATCTTCGGTATTGAAATGCGCATTCTTCAAGTATTTCCTATGTTTATGTTGTGTGACATCGATCTTTCCCTGGATAGGTACTATCAGGAACCCTCACGAAAGTTCCTTCAAGGGATTCAAGGGACTCAACTTCGCAAATACTACTTTGAAAACCCAGTCGCATACGACCTCTGTTTAGAGTCAATAAGCAAATGTGCTACAAAGGAGATCCCGAACGGTGACGAAAATGGATGAGAGACTAGCTATTGGCTATCCATCCATCGCACACTAGATATCGGTCTTGAGTTTGTTGAGGTTGAGGAGCCAATTTGTTTCTGAGAATCTACATATAAGAGACGATGTCGTTCTTGCAAATCGCTGTCACGAAAGCAATGGGCTGGCACTAATCATCATGCACGATCCTGGCAATCTGGGCAATTAGGCCTGTATCGGTTACTTGGACAGTCACAAGCCTGCATCTCAAACGTAGACGAAAGAGCTTGCGACAAGACAGCTTCTCGGAGCATCAATCGAGCAGCACAAACTGTGTCCTGCGTACGTTTTTGCACCCAACACCAAACTGCTATGATTTGCAGCCTAACGAGGCAGAATCCATGAGGTGGTGCAAAGCAGGCTGTGGGGGTACGATGGGAACGCGGCATCGGCTGTTTGCCAAGGATTCTGTGTCGCAGTGGCTTCCAAAAACCGGGCAGGACTGGTCTGCGGTTGTGTAACCAGGTCGTTAGCGGGAGGACGCAGTTGTTACCGTGTTTCAGGCCTCAGCAGGTAGCGGACTCACCGCTCCCGCTATTTGAACCAGGAAATTTCCGCAGCCATCGACATTTATTATGAAGGCCTCGTACAACTAGAAACGGCAGAGGCTGAGCACACAGGCAACAGTCCGACATGTGCAGTTGTAGCGGTGAGCGAGACCGGCCAAACACCAGACAACTGGAGCTCTGACAAGCTCGGCTCAGCCCACCTTAAAGAGTCCAGGCGTTTCTCCCTGGTCCACCCCCGGATCTGCACTAGCCCGAACTTAGCTAGGGCACTGACAATCCCGATAACGATAACGATAGGATCATCCTTCGACCCTCTTCTCCATGGATCCCATCCGGGCTCCCCTCTGTCACCCCGAAATCCAGCCTTGAGGATAATCTCAAGAGTTCCGTACTCTCTCTCAAAAAAGCCCACCCATAATGGCGTCGCGACCCTCTCCGATGAAGCTCGACGAGCTTCCGGACGAGATATTGCTGCGCGTCCTGTCCTGTGAGTCCCGCTGTTGCCGTTTTGGTTCTGTACCCCGGATTTTCAGCTGACGGCTCTTGCGTCTGGCCCTCAGTCCTAGAGCCTTATCATTTCCCGGGCCTGCAGCTCGTCTGCCGAAAGCTGCACAAGATATCGCTTGACAATAACCACTGGAGGTCGCGGACATTCGACGAGTCACCCTTTTTGGAATCCATACAGCGGCGCCGTCGTCTATCGCGCATCGTCGACGACGACGTCATCATTGACGAACCTCTTCTCAGCGCCGCCGTACATCTGAGCCAGGAGAATGGTAGTACGCCCCCCCAATTCTACGATGAGGAGACCTTGGAGCAGCGCAAAATGCAGAGGTACAGGGACATGGCGAACTGGGACCCTTCGTTTCCGGCCGAGCCGGTATTTTGGTACAATGAGTACATTCAACGCTATGCGCCTGTCGTCACGAGTTGGTTACAGCAGCCCAAGATTCGGGACGGGAACGAGGAGGATACACTCGACGTCCGGGGCATGGCGCTCTACAATCCGAACCAGGGGAGCAACGACCTGCTGGCCGTATCGCCGCTAGACGATGGATCAATGTGTATCTGGGACGTGAAGGGTAATCGCGGGCGCAAAGGGGCTGTAATTGCGAAGAGTGGTGATGGCTTGCTCTACCTTGACGGGCCTCAGACCATGGGGAGGTCACGAAAGATCGATACCGGCGTGACGGAGAGCATAACCGTGGACAACTTTTCCGGCAAGGCCTTCGTCGCTGTCCAAGGACACCTGCGCGAAGTGGATCTCAACAGACTCCATGTCGTTTCAGAACAGTCTTTTGAATGGTCTATAACGGCTCTGTCTGGCGCCGCTCCCGGCTTGCCGTTGACCGTGGGAACCTCACTAGGTATTCATTTATTTGACTACAGAGCACGGGCCAGGACACCACGGGACATCATCGAGAAGATTGACGTGCTGGCCGTCAACCCCAAGGATGGAAATAACGGGACGAGGGACTACTTGGAGTCGGATCCGTTACCGCCGTATGCTCCTCTGTCACAGCCTACACCTCTGAGCATTTTGCATCTGCCTACCGCGAATGACGAGTATTCCTTCTCGGATGACATCTACGTAGCAGGGCGCTTCTCGAATATTCTCCATTACGATCGACGCAGGTTTCCTTCGATAGTGGGGTCCATTCACTCGGGCGCTCGGTTATCGAGTCTTGCGTCTTTGCCTTATCCATTCTCGACGATGGATAACGAAATACGTCGGAAGGGGGAGTTGTCGGTGGAGCAGGTGATGGACTCGAAGCAGAAGGAAGGCGGTCGGACACTTATCGCAGCGGGAGAGTACAACACGAAGGGCTCGTTGGAACTCTACGGCCTGTGCCCGCCTCAAGGGGATTCTTTGGCACCCTTGATGCAGAACTCGACGATGAAGAACAGGCAGACCTCGTCGCAGTCCAAGATCCTGTCAGTGACTAATCAGGGAACACGAATCGTCTTCTCCGATGGATCTGGCTTATTGAAGTGGTTCGAACGCGACGGTTTCACTGAGGTGCGGCGGCACAAGATTGGTCAGAGCGAGGTCTCTGAGCGGCCGTCTCTATTTGCCTCAATGCCAGGCTCAGATGATCTAGCAAGAAAGATTCTCTCGACGCAGACGCGCAGTGGTGTGGACAACGTCAATGATGACGACATTCTATTCTGGACCGGCGAAAAGCTAGGCCTCGTCAGCTTTTCTAGTAAGCCAGGATTTCAGGCAGGCGAGTTTGAGGAAGACAGACAGATGTCAGAGGAAGAAGCGAGGGCCGAGGAGGCAGAAAAGGAATACAGCGAGAAGATGAGATTGGCCCTTGAGCGCCAAGCAGATGACGTCCGCTTCGTGAGGGGTCTGGGCCTGGGGCTTCGAGGCTGAAGTAAGCGATGATTGTTACGGTCCAGATGGTGTTCTCGAAGACTACAAACCGGCGGGCGAATAGATCTACAGCGAACATTGTATGTCGAGGTTAACCAGCAGCAATAGTAGCAATCAGAGCTCACACATAGATAATATATGAGACGAAGATCAAATTCAAGTTAACATGGAAAATCTCTGTTGGCATTTCGGGTTACCTTGGTACTAGCGCTTGACAATCATGCTAGCTTTGGAAAAGTTTGCTGCCCAATCGATACTTGAAACTGTATCGTAGAAACACACTGAAGATCATAAGGTAAGGTAGGCGAGGACGGTCCGCCGGCATCGGGATAGGTCGCGACCACGCAGGAGGGGTTGTTTAGCGCTTGACAAGGAAGCTTGACAGGCGAAACATTCCATCTCTATAAGCGCTCTTAGTAACCTTTATGTCCGCAAAAAAAACGGGGCCTTTTCCACGCCGAATGATGAATAAAAACTTAGCAGTAGTTACTGACTACCTTGACGATTTTGATCAAAACCTTGAACTGGAAGACTCAGAATGAGCCATGGGACACCATGAACCTCTATAGGTAATCTGAGGTTATAAAATGAATCGTCGAAGTGCTCTGTCTAAGTGTAGCAACGAAACTGTAGGCATCTCAAATCAATCTGAACCAAGCCGCCAAGTCTATAAGCGCTCTCTCTGGGACGAACCATTGACCAGACCTTAATTTGACATTGGGTGCACATGAGACTGAAATGAGGGCTGCAATGGAGATTATCCTTTGAGATCGCAAGCAGAGCCCAAACCCCACCAATGAGTGCCTTGGGAAAGAGGGGGAAAAAGCTATGACCTCAGGGCCAATGTTCAAGGCAACGACAACAATCTTTTTTTGGGCGAACTTCCAAGCAAACTTCGCGGGATGGACAGGGGAGCATCATGGAGAGTGGACCCTTTGAGTCGTTTCAGGAGCGCTAAAGCATCGTGACCGGGAGGGAGCATTACGCGGAAGCAGGCGCCACCGATTCTCCGGGCTGAGGCTGTGCATTCCCCGGAAGAACCTCGGTCATTGGCTGACTGAGTAGGTGTGTCGTCAGGCACTACCAGAAGCAGCGTGTCGGCCAACGTTTGGATTTGGATCTCGGGCAAGAACCAGCCACACTGCACCTGCGTAATCCCTCCGTCCGCACCGCAACGTCACTTTCTGGTGCGCCTTCTTTCCAGTCTCTCACTCAGCAAAAAAGCAATTTCTTCGCTCTTTCATCCCCGGCGCAAGTACACGATAAATTTGCTTGCGCACAATCAAACAGAGATACCAGCACTCCCTCATTGAGAACTGCCCAGCATGGTGAGACGCTTTGCTTTATGCCCCGCGCGCACCCGACTCCTACCTCTGGCGACCACCCTAAATTCCCCTGCACCACCGGCAGAACTGACCGATGTTCGTCGATCTCTAGGGTATCTCACGACGTCCCAAGGACAAGTCCGCGAGGACAGGCCCTGCCGGCCCCTCCGGAGCGGCGGCGGGCGGCGGCAAGCCCAAGAAGGCCACTTACGAAGTCACCAAGAAGAAGGAGATTGGCGTTTCGGATCTTACGTTGCTCAGTAAGGTGTCCAACGAAGCCATTAACGACAACCTCAAGAAGCGATTCGAAGGCGCCGAAATCTACACCTACATTGGCCATGTGCTGGTGTCCGTTAACCCCTTCCGGGACCTTGGCATCTACACCGACCAGGTCCTCGACAGTTACAAGGGCAAGAATCGTCTTGAGATGCCCCCGCACGTGTTCGCTATTGCCGAATCCGCGTACTATAACATGAAGGCCTACAACGATAATCAGTGTGTCATCATTTCCGGAGAGTCGGGTGCTGGCAAGACCGAGGCCGCCAAGCGCATCATGCAGTACATCGCCAACGTGTCAGGAGGAGAGTCGGGTGACATCGGACAAATCAAGGACATGGTGCTGGCAACCAATCCACTGCTGGAATCCTTCGGGAACGCAAAGACGTTGAGGAACAACAACTCGTCGCGTTTCGGCAAGTACCTGCAAATTCACTTCAATGCGCAGGGCGAGCCCGTCGGTGCCGACATAACCAACTACCTCCTCGAGAAGTCGCGAGTCGTCGGTCAGATCACCAACGAGCGAAACTTCCACATTTTTTATCAGTTCACCAAGGGTGCTTCCCAGACGTACCGACAACAATTCGGCATCCAGACACCCGAGACATACGTTTACACTAGCAGATCCAAGTGCCTCGAGGTTGACGGAATCGACGACTTGGCCGAATACAACGACACGCTCCAGGCTATGAAGATTATTGGTCTCAGCCAAAGCGAACAAGACGAAATCTTCCGTATGTTGTCCGCGATCTTGTGGGCAGGCAACATTCAGTTCCACGAGGGTCAGGACGGATACGCGGCTGTTAGCGACCAGTCGGTGGTTGACTTCTTGGCCTACCTCCTGGAGGTAACCCCAGACCAGCTGATCAAGGCCATCACCATCCGCATTCTTACCCCCCGAAACGGCGAGGTCATCGAGTCCCCTACGAACGTTGCTCAGGCGGTCGCGACGCGAGATGCCTTGTCGAAGGCCATTTACAATAACCTCTTCGACTGGATCGTCGAGCGCGTCAACAAGTCTTTGAAGGCGAAGCAAGCGACGAACAACCACATCGGTATTCTTGACATTTACGGCTTCGAGATTTTCGAGAAGAACAGTTTCGAGCAATTGTGCATCAACTACGTCAACGAGAAGCTGCAGCAGATTTTCATTCAGCTGACACTCAAGGCCGAGCAAGACGAATACGCACGCGAACAGATTCAATGGTCACCTATTAAGTACTTCGACAACAAGATCGTGTGCGATCTGATCGAGTCGGTCCGGCCTCCTGGTGTTTTGTCGGCCATGAAGGATGCCACCAAGACAGCCCACGCTGACCCCGCCGCCTCGGACCGCACATTTATGCAGAGCATCGGTGGCATGTCGAACCCGCATCTGACGCCGCGCCAAGGAAGCTTCATCATCAAGCACTACGCTGGTGATGTGTCGTACACGGTTGATGGTATTACGGATAAGAACAAAGACTTGCTACTGAAGGGTCTTCTGAACCTCTTTGGAACCAGCAACAACCGCTTCGTCCACACTCTATTCCCCCACGAGGTTGACCAGGACAACCGGAAACAGCCGCCAACTGCTGGTGACCGTATCAGAGCCTCTGCGAACGCTCTTGTCGAGACTCTTATGAAGTGCCAGCCCTCATACATCCGAACCATCAAGCCAAATGAGAACAAGTCAGCTTCCGAGTACAACGTCCCCAATGTTCTGCATCAGATCAAGTACCTCGGTCTGCAAGAAAACGTTCGCATTCGCCGCGCCGGTTTTGCCTACAGACAGACATTCGAGAAGTTTGTGGATCGCTTCTTCCTTCTCTCGCCAGCCACTTCGTATGCAGGCGAGTACACTTGGCAGGGATCATACCAGGATGCAACCAAGCAAATCCTCAAGGACACGAGCATTCCCAAGGAGGAATGGCAGATGGGTACTACCAAAGCCTTCATCAAGGCTCCCGAAACCTTGTTTGCGCTCGAGCACATGAGAGACCGGTACTGGCACAACATGGCCACTCGTATCCAGCGTATGTGGCGAGCTTACCTGGCTTACCGTGCTGAGTCTGCTACTCGAATCCAACGGTTCTGGCGTAAGAAAAGAACCGGAGCCGAGTTCTTGCAGCTCCGTGACCAGGGCCACAGAGTTCTACAGAACCGCAAGGAGAGACGGCGATACAGTTTGCTTGGTTCTCGCAGGTTCCTCGGAGACTACCTCGGTATTAACGCATCGAATGGACCTGGTTCTCAAATCAGAAACGCAATTGGGATTGGAAACAATGAAAACGCCGTCTTCTCTTGTCGCGGAGAAATCCTGGAAGCCAAATTTGGCAGATCCAGCAAGCCCAGCCCGCGCATCCTCGTCGTTACCAACAGCAAATTTTATATTGTTGCCCAGATGCTGGTCAATCACCAGCCCCAGATCTCAGTTGAGCGCTCAATACCTTTGGGCGCAATCAAGTTCATCGGAACCTCAACTGCCCGCGACGATTGGTTCTCTTTGGGCGTGGGATCTCCACAGGAGGCTGATCCTTTGCTGAACTGTGTTTTAAAGACAGAGATGTTCACCCAGATGCAGCGCGTCATGCCCGGTGGCTTTAGCCTCAAGATTGGTGATGTGATTGAGTATGCAAAGAAGCCTGGAAAGATGCAGACCGTGAAGGTTCTCAAAGACTCACAACAGTCTGTCGACTACTACAAGAGTGGAGCTGTGCACACCCAACCTGGCGAGCCTCCTTCCTCTGTTTCCAAGCCTACACCAAAGGGCAAGCCTGTACCGCCCAAACCCATCACTCGTGGTAAGCTCATCAAGCCGGGTGGTCCCAACGGCAGGCCGTCTCGTATCACAAGCAGCCGGCCTCAGCCCCGCCCAGGTGCTTCTTCCGCGAAGACCGGACCTTCAATCACTCCACAGCCGCCCGCGGCTGTCAGCTCAGCCAAGACTGGACCATTCGGACGTCAACAACAAGCTGCTGCCGCATCGACCACATCTATTGCATCACATACGAAGCCAGCTGCTGCAACGAGGCTACCGCCTCCCCCGCCTCCCCCGCCTCCCGCTGCGCCGCCCGCGCCCAACAAGATCATGGCCAAGGTCCTCTACGACTTTGCGGGCCAGAGAGAGAACGAGCTCACTATCCGCACTGGTGATATGGTGGAGATCGTTCAAAAGGAGAACAACGGTAAGCATCCACCCACTTACCTTCAGATCTAGAGACTAATCGATATAGGCTGGTGGCTCGCCAAGAACGCACAAGGTCAGGCATGGATTCCTGCTGCCTACGTCGAGGAGCAAGCCCCTCCCCCAGTAGTGGCCCCTCGTCCTCCTCCGCCTCCCCCCAACGGTGTTCGCGGCAAGCCAACCCCTCCTCAACCTCCTGTCAAGCGCCCTGCTGCTGGGCGTAAGCCTGCCATGGCTCCCGCCCGCGATTCCGGTCTTAGCTTGAACGGTTCCAACGGCTCCGACAGCCGCAGCAACACCCCGACGCCCAGTCTTGGCAACAGTCTGGCGGACGCGCTGCTTGCGAGAAAGAACGCGATGCAGAAGAAGGATGATGACGACGACTGGTAGTCGAATTCGTGTGGGATGTTGGAGACGACAAAGCCGGGTTCTTCTCGATCTGAAACCTGGATTCATGCTTCATGATTGCACGACACGACTACTCTTTGGACTGATGGAGGAAAGAAGAATGTGGATTGTGTCTAGAGTGGCAAGCGGTTTATGATCACACACACACTTTTTGTTTCGAGTTCTTTCAGCATACAGGATCAGGGCAACCCTGGGCGGGAAGGGAGGATTTGTTCCTGCGTCTTGTGTGCCACCCTTTTGAGTTTGGTAGATTCGGGAGTCAAAGGGATTCACGGCATGTACAAGCCCTCTTTGGATGCCCTCATTGTGTTGGTTTTAGGCGAGGAATAGTATAGAAACCTGGGAACTATCCCACAAAAGACTTCTTTATGAATTTTACTGTCTTTTTACGTGATTCTTATGTCTCTCCGTCCTTCCGCAGGACCTTTCTTCGGCGTATTAGCTCCGCGAGAGGGACGTCTTCATCTTCAGTCATATCCTCATCCTCATCAACCCCGTAATCCTGTAGCCTCTCGCCATCGGCATTTGTCCACCCCGGCTCTCCGTCAGCGCCTCGCTCATAGCCGTCACTAGATTCATCGGAAATGAGATCATAATCCTCCTCGAGCTCCGCCATTAGCCTCGACCTCTCTCCCTGCCATCGCTTCCTGTCGGCATCCTGTCTAGATTTGAACGCCTCCAACTCCTCTTCCTTGCTCGCATACCGCGGCATACTGATGCTTTTCGAGTGTCTCGCGGCAGGCCATCCACCGATACCTCGGCGCATCTTGTCCGGATCCGGGGGCGGCCACATGCCCTCTTCTCGGTTCAGCCCGTTCTCAGGCCACTCCCATCCGAATCCTTCGCCATCCTTACTGATCTCGGGGTTCCCAGCAAATGGGAAGAACCACATCAAGACATTTTTAGTTCCCATCGCCTGGGCCAGGTTGTCGAAGATTCCGATATCGTATGGGAACTCCACCTTCTCCAAGCGCATTTTCCTCCCGTCAGGCCCCGTGATGGACCAGAAGTCGCCGTCCCCTTTGCGCCCGGACGAGCGCTCGCAGAGTGCGGTGTGTCGGTCGAGTTCCCAACCCTCGATCATTGTCTCGTTCAGCAACCAGCCGCGGACGGTCGAGAAGAAGATGATGAAGAGGGCGAGGGAGGTGAAGAAGAAAGCAAGAGAGAGCAGCGTCAGGTGGATGAGAACAGAGAGGGAGGGGCCGAGGTAGGACGGCAGGGCTCGATGGGCCCAGACGTCGGCGAAGCGGAGGTAGAGGAAGTAGCCGAGAGTCCAGAGGGATAGGTTCGCATAGAGGAGGAAGCGAAGGAAGTGCGGGAAAGTTCGCATTGAGACGCAGTTCGAGGTCCAGGGGCAATCTGCAGGCAAGGGTCAGTCCAAAGACTCATGTTGCTAATTTGATCGAGGCGTCCTCACGATGATCCATCTTCACCACGCATCTGCCGCACGAGCGGCAATGGTGCGCACGTGGTGGTTTGGGAGCGGAGCATTTCCTGCACCACCGGCGCAAGAGGCCGTATTCGTCCGGCTCAGGGACCTCGATCACTTCGTCGGGAAACGTGTACCGGCCGGGATCTACGGTGCATGACTTGTAGTAGGTGTACCACAGACAGAACAGCAGCGTGTTGAATACGTAGGTCTCGGTCATGGACAGGCGGCCGGGCGGGAGAGAGTCGTCTGCGACGTAGAAGAGGATCTGGGAGGTATAGGCGAGGAAGGCGATTAGGAGACAGACCCCCGGGACGGCGAGTCGCTTGATCATTGGGGAGTCATTGAGGTCTGCCATCTTTGAGCCATGGAGAACCGGAGAGAGAGAAGGGACAGGAGGGGGGGGTTGGAAGACTATGGAATTGGTCGTCTTTGCCCTTGTTATGGGGAGTGATATCAGCCCACGATGGAACGGCTGCCGTCGGTGCCGGTACGATGACAAGGTACGGAGGCGGAGGGACGGAGGTGAATTTAGGGGTCCCGTCCTGGTACCGTTTGGGTGGATAACGAAACGTCGCTCCAGGCAGAAGGGACCAGAGACAAGTTCGACGCGGTTCAGGGGTGGCGGAGCACGCGTCGTACGGAAGTTCAATTGGCAAGGAAGGGGCTGCGGGGAATTGCTCTAATTGGCTTATGTAAGATTGCGGTGAGGTATACCATCCGAGTGCCCCCAGTCCCGGGCCACCCCTGGATCCTGTTCATCGCTTGGAACATGAACTGTGCCTCGTGTTCCATCGTTAGTCAGTCTTTTTATCGGTCTTACAAAAACGGCGGTGGTTTAATGGAACGTTCGGATATTGTCCCTTTCAATCGACCCATGACAATTGCGTTTTGGATTTGCTGGTCGCCGACCGTGTCTCAAGTCTCTACTACATTGATGGCCTTGGCGGTGGTTTGAGAAGACCCTTTTTTTTCCCTGCCCGCGGCCATGGCACGCGATGCGCATGTACATTTTACGCTGCTTTGGTAAGAGCTCTTCCTCTAGCCCGCTTCTTAGCTCATTCTTATCGACTAATGTGTATTGGTAGCGCTGTAGTGTCTTTTCTATGGATTTCTTCTAATTTTGAAAGACACTCGTTAGTCGGTATGTTCTTGGGCCGGATGGGCCACAGTCTGAAGGCACCTGGGGCTGACGCGTTCGACCAGAATGGCCGAGGTTATCTTCTATCCTCATTCTCTTGATCTCGGGAGGATTGACGTGGGGAGCGAGTTATCTTGCGAAATGGCTCCCTGGTGCCGATGGCAGGTTTGGTAAGAGGCCCTGCTGCCGAGGCTTTGGTATGAGACTGACGGATGTTAGATGAGAGCAAGTCGGCGTTGAAGGGAAGTTTCGAGCCATCGATCCCGGCAAGGCCTCGACGGTACTTCGTGCCGATGCTCGTGTTCTTGATATTCCTCCGCTTAGAAGTTTTCCATCGGGTTACGGCGCATTTGCAATGCTCCACTCCCGGAGTTCAGGTGAGTTCCTTACCAAAACCATTAGTTTGAAGGTGTGATTTGACCGTATGGCAGTCTCTCTTATGCACTCTCTTGGTGTTTTACGACATCTACTACTGTCGAAGACCTCCGCCGCCACCCCCCAAACCTGAGGAACCTTGGGACTCGCTGACAGATGATGTCATAATATGGCTCAACGGCGCTCAGGTCCCCATGCTGCTGAGCGCCCTTGTTCTCGGATACGGAACCCTCCTCGCCGTTGACTCGGAGCCGCCTTCGACCTTCTTCTGCTCTTCCCTTCTGGACAGCCGGGTGATGACGTTGGCTCTACAGCTTCTGGCCCTGTTTCTGGACGCCGCGATTGCCATTTTCCTCCACCGAATCCTGTCCTGGACGAAGACGACGAAGCTGCGGCTCAGGACGCTTGGTGTAATACAGGCCATGACGGGGTTTTCCATCAAGGTCTTCCAGATTCTCATGTCTCCTTTCATCTCCTCTGCCGAGGGATATCCGGCATCCATCAGAGGTCTCGACTCGCTGTACTTCTTCGACGTTTTCATCGACAGCTTCACCTTCGCCGTACTAATAAGCTCGCTTACCATCCTAGTTTGCGAAACTAACCCATCGATGCCGGCAGGTATCATCACCTTCGTGTCGGGCATGTCGGCTGCCTACCAAAACGTCAAACACATCGGAAGTTGGCAGGTTACTTCGAAGTTGGCGGCCATCATACCTCTCTACTTTATTGCCCTCGGCTTCAGTTTTCTTCTTTATACCGCCAACATACGATCCGTTTTTTTCGTCAAACGGGTCTTCATCGTCCTTCTGCTTCCCCTTTTCCTCATTGGCATATCAACGTACGGCCTCATCAAGTCAGACACGATCAAAGGCCATCCTCTCGAGAAAGAGATCTACAACGCGAGAGTCACGGGGGACCGATGGCTCCGTCAAGCTTCGACCAGCGACAACCTTCGTACCGCCGTGCAGGTGTACCAGGAGAGGCACTACGGACGCCTCCCGCCACCCAACTTCGACAAATGGTACCAGTTCGCCAAGGACCGCCAGTCCGTTATCATCGATCACTTCGAGCAGATGGAAAGTGACATTCTCCCATTTTGGGGTATGAAGCCCGAGACTATTCGGAAGGCTTACGACGAGAGGATTGCGACGATGCCGCGCATGGCGGTGATTACAGTCCAGGACAAGAAGGCGATTCATAATTACATGTGGGACGACGAGCATAAGAAGGTGCTTGATGAAGTGATAAACATGATGGACGGATTTGCCGAGCACCTTTCGGATATGAAGATTCCGATAAACTTGGCCGACCAGCCCAGAGTTCTTACTCCCTGGTCCGATCTTACGAGGTATACCAAAGCTGGAAGAAACTCCGCAAAAAAGTTCAAGCTTCTGTCATCGCGTTCCGAGGAACCGGGAGCTGGCGCAGCGGCGCAACCTCCGCCGCCAGAAGTTGCTGCACCAGGCGATAATGCTGCGCAGGGCCAAACTGTTGCAGATGGACAGAAAAAGGAGGAGCAGGCGCCCAGCAAAGACCAGAATCAGCCATTAGAGCTCGCGATGGGCGTTCCGCCGCCTATGCCACCGTCAGACGCCATGGCATACGCCTCTACGAAGGCCTTCCGAGAACTGGAAGCCTCTGTGTGCCCGGCTGACAGTCCAGGAAGATCAGGACTCCACTGGAATATCCGCGACTTCTGCACCGATTGCGTCAAGTACCATTCAGAGGGCCAATTCATCTGGAGCTGGGCCGAGTCAAAAGCTCTGTGCGACCAACAAGACATCACTCGCCTACATAGCTTCCACATGTCCGCCCCCAAAATCGAACCTCTTCCAGAACTCCTCCCAATCTTCGGCCGATCTAAAGCCGACGGTTTCAACGACATTCTCATTCCCCTCGTGCCTCTCGTGGAGGAGGGTCCGGACCCCAACAAGCAATTTCGGCAGGCCAAGGATGAACTCTACTGGCGCGGTACAATCGGCGACCAACCCATCAGCGACGAGGCGCTTCGCGGAAGCCACAAAAATCGGCTCGTCCATCTCATCAACAACGTCACGGCCGCGGACGACGTCAGGATGCTGCTCGTCGCACCGGCGCAGAAGAACTACTTCGGCTACGAACCTGTGCGAGCCACGGAGGCCAACAAGCTCCTGCCCTTCAACATTGGGATCTCAAAATACGAGTGCGAAGGCACGGCATGCGACGTCGCGCGCGCCGAGTTCGGTCAGAAGGCAGACGACGCGGATCCCCTAGAGCACCGCTACGTCTTCCTGCTCGACGAGGACTCGGCCCCGCCCAAGGACTTCCTTCGCACCATCCGCTCGCCCAGTAGCGTGCCGTTCCTGACGTCCATCTTTGGTGAGTGGTACTCGGAACGCATCGTGCCCTGGCTGCACTTCGTGCCCATCGACATCCGCTACCACGCGCTGCACAGCACCCTGGCGTACTTTGTCGGGCTAAAGGGCAGGGGCAAGGTCAACGGGCGGGAGATCGAGACGGAGTCGCGTTGGGAGGACGGCGAGTGGATCGCGACGCAGGGGAAGCGGTGGGCGGAGACGGCGATGCGGAGGGAGGACATGGAAATTTATCTGTTCCGGCTGTTGTTGGAGTGGGGCCGCGTCGTGAGGGACGATCGGGAGAGTATCGGTTTCCAGCTTGACAAGGCATAGGCAGGCGTCTCGGTTGTCTGTGATGTTTTTTTTAGATGTATCCAATCTGGTGTTGCATGTGTTCAGCTCTTGCTCGTGAATCGATTGAATGTATTGTTGCCTGCAACTCTCACGGCAGAACACACAAACACCGGCGGAATCTAATTTCAACCGCCAGAATGATGTCCGCCAATGGCCTCGCCCCTTGCGAGCCACAAGGGCCAACCCACCAAAAGAACGTCTTTCTCAATAATAACCTGGCAAATACTCGGCTTGTAACGGTTTCTATGTCGGCGAGAACGAAAGCGGTATATTGGGCCGGTAAAGTGGGGACACCTTGCCGGCCCCGGCACCGGCTGTGCATGGTACTTCGCCGAGAGCTTGTGTTCCGGTGTTATTGTGACTGTCCTACAGTATTCCCTAAGCATATGATACTCAATTACCTGGCGTCGCTCGGCCGGAGAGGTAGCGCAGCCCTGAAGACTCTCCACAGCGTGTTGATGGATTCTGAAAGAAGCATTCGTCCATCACTGTATATCTCAAATTGGATCAGGAAAAGAAACAAGCTCGTATAGGTGGACAGCCTTATCCTATAACCTAGATATCCAATGCTTCCCTCACCGAGGTAGCTCTGGGCAGCTAGGCAGCTAGCCTCTAACCGTCAGCAGGGGTGAGTTGTTCGGGGGTTGGATGAGGATGAAGCTTGTTTCAGCGTGATAGACGGGTTAGAGTGGGAATTTTGCTCAGGTATAGGTGGCCTTGGTACCTAACGTCTAGGAACAGGAGGCAGCCTGCCGAGGGAAACGATAATAGCAGTGGCGTGAGAAAGAGTCGCAAAAGAATCCCTGCTCATCATCATTCGCATGAGGATCACAGCCAGGAGGTAAGGCACAAAATGAGTACCTGAAGCTGGGTAGCTCAAAGTGGCCTGCCTCAAAATGCGAAGATCCCGTGGTCGCAGTTTGGGTCTAAGTCGCCCCACCCCCCACCTGCGCACCCCCCCCTAACCGCGCACTCCGCGCAGCACCTAACCTACCTAAACTTTCCTACTTTAATACTATAATAACTATCGCGAGAACGTATTTACTTACTATAATACGATAAATAATTTTTTTTAAAAATACTAGTATTTTCGCTATACCTAAATATACTAAGGCTAATATTCTTAACGCTATTATAGATATAGAGATTAGCTCTAGTATTTATAAAGCTACTCGCACCTAGAAAGTCTTAGAATTAACCCTTTAAGGTTAGCTTAATAGCGCTAGCTCGCAGTAAGAGGGCTAATCTCTATACTAGCGACTTACTCCTACCTAGGAGAGTTATCTTATTAACTAGGCCCTTGCCTAAGCAGCTCTTAGCCTCGCTCTAACCTATTTATAGCTATAAGAGTTAGCCTAACGTATACTTACTACTACTAGTAACTACTACCCGCTTAGTTATAATTAGCTAGAGTACTTTCTAAAGCAAAATCCCTCTCTAAAGATACTACGAGGCAAGGCTTTTAAAAATAAGTATATAAAAGCCCTTATAACTAAGGTTATTTAGGATTACTTTAACCTATATAACCTACCCTTAGTACGAGTAATCCTACCCTATTATTAATTTAATATAGATAAAACTAGCCTTATAGAGGGAAAGGGTACTAATAGGCTTATTCTTAGATTATCTAAACTATAGAAAATCTATTAGAAGACGCTAGACTTGCGTATATAGGTAACTATACTTAAATACGTCTTAGCCCTTAGTAAGAGTATTCTACTATTAGTAATATTTAATAGGGAGTCTATTTAATAATAGTAGTTCCTAGTAGAACTCGAGGAATATAACTAATAGAAGTTTACTACCTTAGCGAATAGGTAGACTAATAACGAGATTACTATTAACTAGGTTAAATATATATTTAATCCTACTACCTACCTAACGGGCGAGGATAAGGGTATTTAGCGCCTTCTTATACTTAATAGGCACGGGAGTTATACTATAGTTAACTTTATATAGGAATATTACTCTCAGAGTATTTACTACGTTTTTCTACTAGCCTACTCTAGCTATATTATGCAACCCCTTAACCTAAGTATATTTAGGTCCCTAAAGGCTATATATTAACGAAGGATTAATAACTATACTACCCTTATAGACTATATACCTATTAGGAAGAAGGACTTCCTTATTAACTACGTACTTACCCGCGTAGAGGGCCTCTCCTAGGTTAATATTAAAGCTAGGTAGCGCGCCGCTAGCCTATATCCTATAAGTCGCGCTAAAGTCTTACTTAGTTAATAACTCCTCTATAATAACCCCTCTATAATAGTTAAAACTACGCCTAAAGTAGCCCGCATAAGCCCTAAGGGGCTAAAGACTCCTACTAAGTTAAAAGATCTATATAGTATTAAGATAATATAGTTAATTCTAAAGATAACTCCCCGGTCCTTCTAGAGGTATAGTAGATAATTGCTTTTTACTATAGGGAAAGGGCTTAATTTATAATATAATAATATTATAATAAAAGATCGAGAGATTATATCTCTAAAGGCTAAATTATAAGTATATCTACTACGTTAGAGGGCTCTTATAGTAGTTAATCTAAATAAGGCCTTTATAGATATAAAGGAGGTTAAAATAATATAATTACTAGCTAGTAAATTAAAGTTTACTAGCGCTAAAGGGGTAGAAGCTTAAATAGAGGAATACGAATTACTCTATTATACTTTTCAGCTAGTAATACTATAATAAATCGATATTATACTTAAATTGCATTACTCGAACCTCTTATGTGGAAGTGCGCGGAAGTGCGCGGTTAGGGGGGGGTGCGCAGGTGGGGGGTGGGGCGACTTACCTTATTAAAACTTCCCCTTAGCTCCTGATGCACCTTCTCCTGTCTGACGGACGTTTCTAGTTCGGGAGACCCGGGATCGAAGTATCTTTCCGCATTATGGCAGGTGGATCGCTACGTGGCCGGGCTGTACGTTAGCTAGGGGTGCGCCTGCCCGAAGGACGGGCCCAGGGACGGAGGGGTTGCCTTAAGCTGGCCTACCGGCGCTAGCCCCTCCCCCTCTAAACACACGGCCCAATGTCACTTTACCCCGCTATTCTGTCCACAGCTACCTCAGAAACCGATTAACCTTGCTTTACCTACCCAGGGATTCTAAACGTTAGTTTATTACTTCGCCCCACTATACTTACTACTTCTATATCTAATTAGCGAAATTTTAGCTAAAGTACCCTATAGCTATTTCTTTATAGTAAGTAACCTTTTTTTATTATTTTATTATATTTCCCCTCTTACCCCTTAAAGTTAGTAATACTATAAGTATAGCGCTATTACTAACTACCTCTTTTTTACTTATAATAATAATAACCTACCTCGCAATACCCTTATCTAACTACCTCGCCCGCTATTATATATCTATATATAACTAGTATATTACTCTATAAGGCCCTCCTTCTAATACTATCCTACCTAGCTATAAAGAGACCCCTCCTAGCGCTTACTTAATATTATAATCTCCTCCTCTTCTTACCTCTATTTTTAACTATTAAGATTATAGCTTCTATATACTATTACTATTACCTAGCCTTAGCCCTCCTACTAAATTAAATAACTATGCGTAGGGTATTATTTATAGTAGAAATAACCCGCCTAAAAGCCTATATATATAAGTAGTTAAATAATATTAGACCCCTTAGTCTTATTACTATAGGACTAAGTAGATTAACTACTAGTACTACTTATAATAAAAATTATAAGCTAGAGAGCTCTCTTATAATAAGAGGGTTAAGGTTTAAGGCCTTTATAAGTATCACGGCGCTAGGTTAGACCTCCCTGAATTTCGGGTCACGTGACTTGCGGGTTATGTGACTTGCAGGTTATATAATTACTAGGCGACTCTTTAGCCTTTCAGGGCTATGCTAGCCTATAGTTAGACTTTCCCCTTCTTTAACGTAGAATCTACTTAATATAGTATAATTAAAGTATATTAACCATTATCTATTCGCTATTTATAATACTATTCTATATTTATCTATCTACTCTCTAGAGATAGAAGTATAATATCTTAACTAACTACTATACTAACCCTATTAATTAACTAATATAAGTATAGTACCTAACTAAGCGCTAAGCTAACTAATCTATACTAACTAACTAACTTAAAATTAATTAATACCCCCCCTCTACTTTATTATTAATATATTAAATAAGTTATAAATAGCTAGCTACGGGTATAAGGCTATAACTACGCTTACGCTTAATACTAGAAGGCTCCTAGAGCCTTATATTAAAACCCTTTAACGCTACTATACTACGCTACCTAACTATAATACTCCCTTATATAAGAACCTAAAGGTTTTTAACCTAAATAAACCTATATATAAATAGCCTATTAAAAGCCTATTTATAGACCTTGATATAAAAGGATATAAGAGCTTAGCCTAGAGCGCTATTACTAAGCTATAGAAGTTCCCTAACCTCCTCGTTATTAACTATAATTACCTAGGTAAGGGCTAGAAGATTACCCTTACCCTTAATAATATAATATAGCTATTTTAGAATAACTCTAACTTAACCCTTATTTAGATTTAAGACTAGCTTATAAAAAGGGCTACTTAAGATACTAAGTCTTAAGCCTTATATATTAGATATACTACTATTAGTAATAACCTTTATATGCTATATAATATAGCCCTATACCTAGAATATAAGAATTAAGAGCTCTAGGAGCGCTTAGAGGATACCTATATTACTATTAATAACGCTAAGTAATTTACTACGCTTAAATATTACTAAGAGGAGTATAACTAGGCTTAATATAACGCTACTACTATTACTAAGGAGCGTAATAAGGCAAGGGATACTAATAAAGCCCTGCTTTAGCGCTTTAAATATAATATAACTACTATACCTACCCCTATAAGCCCTCCCTCTAGCAACTATAGCGCTATGCTTTAAGCGATCCTTAACTAAATAACACACCTTAAGAGTTAGGTCCGCTCTAGCTTACTTATATTAACTACTAGCTATAGTAATACTTACTCTACTAAGATACCTAAAGTCCCTATTTTTATAAGTACTAAGAGTACTAATCCTAAGTACCTAAAGTTTAATACCTAGCTTTTTTATATTAAGATATATCTTAATAATAGGGAGTATTATAATAAATCCTAACGCTTTAAGTATATACTCTCGCGCCTTAGAGGAACTACTTATAATATCCTATCCCCTCTCCTCTTAGATAACCCCTTTTAAATTACTATAGTAGAATAGCTTATTAAAGAGCTAAAGGGTATTCTTATAAACCTAGTTTAGTATAATAAGGCTTAGATAAAGCTTAATACCCTTACTATCTTATTTAAAAATATCTAGGTTAAGCGAGTAACTTTTACTAAACTTACTTATAAAGCTAAGCTCCTAGAGTCTTAGTAGCGCTAGAAGTTCTATAAGAAGCTACCTACCTCCCTCTAGAACTAATACTCTATTTATTATATAAATAGTACTTTTAACTTCTAGGACTATACTACCTAGGTCTATACTATAGCCTATATTATAGCACCTCTTAATACCTATTTAGCTAACTAAACTACTATA
This sequence comes from Colletotrichum ledebouriae, assembly GCA_036785755.1. Lineage (NCBI taxonomy): Eukaryota > Fungi > Ascomycota > Sordariomycetes > Glomerellales > Glomerellaceae > Colletotrichum > Colletotrichum ledebouriae. The sequence goes on along the minus strand of JAVHLU010000846.1, from coordinate 22,185 downwards.
TAAAGCCCCGTGCTAGTAGCCTGTATTAAACCCTCTAGTAGAGGGAACCCTTATACTTAAGCTTATACTAACTAGGGCTATATCCCCGAGGCTTTATATAAGAAGCTCTATAAATAGGGCGCCTGCTTCGTCTATAGTAATACTAGCTATACCTCGCGGGATTACCCCTATAAGAGGGCTAGAGCTATTATAAGTATTACTAAGCTTATTAAGGCTACTAGTAGTAACCTAGAGCTAGTAGAAAACTAGGGCCCCTAGCGAATATAAACTCCCTACTAGGGGAGACCTAAAGAGATTAGTAATTAGTAATAATATCTATTAACCTATAATAACTAGTTAGTAGCAAGCTACTAGAGAAAGAGTTAATCCTAGTTTATAATAGATATAATATTCGCCTTAAGGCCCTTCTTAATACTAGAGCAAATAGTTATACTTTTATAAATACTTATATAACCCCCTTATTAAGGGATTTTTACTATACTAAATATAATAAGCTATAATACCCTATCCTAGCTACTAGGTTTAATAGAGAGCTATTAGATATTATAACTAAGGTATAGATAACTTATATATAAGTAAACCGCTAAGAATTAATATAAATATCCCTCCTCTAACTTAATATAAAGAGATATAACCTAATCCTTAGCTACTTATAGTTTAATTACTATAATATTAGTATAGATATACGCTATTAGCGCTTATACTAGCTAAGTAATACCCCTATAGCCTAGGACCTCCCCTAAATAATTATATAAGATACTAAGGACCTCCTCTAACCCGCTAAAATCGATATAGAGTGTTAACTTAACGCTAAACGCTACTAAGCTATATTTAAAGCTAAGGAATAGCTATATAACGCCTAGAAAGCTATAATAAATAAGATAAAGGCCCCTATAAAAGTTCTATAGTAAAGTAGCGCGCCTAGGGACTTAGGATATAATAATAACTTATAGAAGATAAATATAGCGTTAAAGGGAGCGCTAACTATAGATTAGACCTAGCCTATATAGCGTTATAGGCCTAAACCTCTTACCCTTAAGGCCTAGTAAGCAAAGAGGAATCTTAATATAGCGCTTATTAGCGCTATAGGGTTCGAGAGGAACCTAAGATATACTAATATTAAATTAGGCTCTATATCGCTATATAAGCTTAATCTAATAATTATAAATAAGCGAGAGGAAGAAGAAAGAGGCGTTAGCCTGCTAGAGGTTAATAAAGCTAAAGATTAATAACTAGTTAAGGAGAGACTCCCCCCCTATCTTTAGGGCTAAAAGGATTACTTTAATAAAATAGCTAGTAACGCTTTACCCCCCTACTACTCTTATAACTACTAGATTAAACTAGAGCTTAGTATAAAGGAGTAGCTAACTTTCTACTTATTATATAAATAATCCTTACTAGAACTTAAGGCTACTTAATAATATCTCCTTAAGAACCTAAAAAAGGGCTTTATAGCGCTAAGTAATACTCTATTTATATCTCTAATACTATTTATTTAAAAAGCTAATAGATACTTAAGGTTTTATATTAACTTTTAAAAGCTAAATAGATTTACTAAAAAGGACTAGTACTTACTACTCTTAATTAATAAAATACTAAGTTAAATTAGCTAAGCTAGGTTATTTATAAAGATTAATATCTACTAGGCGTTTTACTAAATCTATATTTACTCTAACTTAGAGGACTTAATAACGTTCTATACCTACTATAGCTCCTATAAGTATAAAGTTCTACCTTTCAGGCTTTATAATAGCCTAGCGACGTATTAATAATATATAAGTAGCATACTTATAAAATACCTAGACGACTTCTATATAGCATATATAGATAATATCCTAGTTTACTTAGAGGACCCCCTCTAGCACGAAGAATATATAAAAAAGGTCCTTAATTAGCTACGCTAAGCAGGGCTTTAGGCTAATATTAAGAAGTGCGAATTTAGTATAATTATAACGCGCTACCTTAGGTTTATTATTATAACTAAAGGGATTAGCCCCGACCCTAAGAAGGTTTCTATAGTAAGGGACTAGTAGCTACTAACTATAGTATATAGCGTTTAGTCCTTCTTAGGGTTTTATAACTTCTACTACTAATTTATTATAAATTATAAGAAGATCGCTAGGCTACTTACTAAACTTATAGCTAAAGGCGCCTGATTTAACTTTAATAGTAATTATATAGTAGTATTTATAATGCTAAAAGAGGCCCTAATATTAGCCCCTATCCTATACTACTAGAAGCCTAAACTACCTACCTAAGTTAAGACGGATACCTCTAAATTAGTTTATACTACTACCCTCCTTTAATAATAAACTAATAATAGCCTATAGCACCCTATAGCCTATTTCTTAAAGATAATATTACTAATAGAGATAAACTACCCTATTTATAACTACGAGATAATAGTAATTATTCTAACGCTAGAGGAGTAGAGGGCTAAACTCTCTATAGCTACCTAGCGTTTTAAAGTTATTATAGACTACTAACTACTACTTTACTTTATAACTAAGTAGCTCTTAAATATCTACTAAGCCTACTAGTTAGATATCTTAGCTAGGTTTAATTTCTATATCTAGTACTACCCGGGGCGTGAGAATATACTAGCTAACGCCCTCTTATAGAAAAACGAAGACCTCTAAATATAATAAGCTATTTATAAGTCTAATTATACCTAGGTATTACTACTACCTACCTACTTATCCCTAGAAATAGTAAATAGGCTATACTAACTACTTAAATCTACTCTAAGTCGCCCTATAGTAACTATTAACGCTCTAGAGCTAGAGGATAAATTAAAAAGTTACCTCTTAGTTAAGTATATCCTTTAGTTAAACTATAAACCTAATATACTATTACTTAAGCTACTAAAAGTACTTATAGCTACTAAAAAAGAACGCTAGAGAATATAAGAAGGGCTCCTAATTATAAATAAGAAGCTTATAGTACTAGAGGAAGAAGACCTATATATAAAGTTAATCTATAAAGCTTATATTTAGAGGCTTATAGCGCACCTAGGTTGGAATAAAACTATTAAACTCCTAAAGGAACGCTATTACTAGCCCTACCTAATTACTAATATTAAGTAGTATATTTATAACTACTATACCTACTACTAAGTATAGAAGCTAAGAGATAAGCCTCTAGGCGAGTTAAGACCCCTACTAATACTAGACTACCCTTAGGAGTATATTATAATAGATTTTATATCCTATCTACCTAACTATTATAGGTATAATAATATATTTATTATAGTATACTACCTCTTAAAGAAGATAGTCTCCCTCCCCTACTATAAGACTATTATAGCGCGGGACCTTACCTAGCTATACTATACCTATATCTTCTAGTATATAGGTTTCCCTATTATAATTATATCTAATAGGGGCCCTTAGTTTACTTCTAACTTCTAGAACGAGCTCTATAAGATATATAGTATAACTATATAGTTAAGTATAGTAAGCTACGCTAAAACTAATAGGTAAATAGAAATTCTTAACTAGTACCTAACTTAATACTTATACTTATAAATAAACTAATTCTAGGATAACTAGAGCGAAATACTCCCCGCTATAGACTTTGCTTAAGTAGTATTACTAAACGAGACTATAAGGCTTATACTATTTAAAATTAAGCGAGGATACCTACTATAAATAAGTTTTAACTAGGACTAATATATATAGAAGCTTTTAATAACTAAGGAAAAGATTAACTAGGGTAATACCTAGTAGTTAGTATAAAGCCTCTATAGCGTTTAGGATATTATAAAAGGGAATATAGCTATAGCCTAGTAATATTATACCTACGCTATAAATCGTTAATACTAACCTAATAACTTAGCTATAAGTAACTCTATTTATATATTAATAGAGGGATAGCGCTAAGAAAACTCTTTAAAGCTATTAATACTATAGGATAGCTTATAGCTAATTAAGGCTACGGGGCCCGGGGGGATATAAATACTAGACCTGCTAAAGGAATATAACTACTACCCTATATTTTACCTAAGTAAGCTTTAGAAGGCTACTAGTAACCCTCTTCTAGGCTAGTTTAAAACCCTACTACCCCCTATTAAGTTTAACTATAAGCTAGAATACGAGGTTATATATATAACTACTAGCTAGTTATACTAAGGATAGTTATAATATCGCGCTAACTAGAAGGGCTATAACTACGATCCTACTTAGTATAATACTAAGAGTTTTAAACACGCCCCTATAGTATTATAAGATTTCTATATTACTAACCTAATAGTAGTAGGACTACTAAGATACCTTTTAGCTTAGCTCTTAGCTACTATGCGAGATAAGAACCCCGCTGCTATAGATAATAATAACGCCCTAGTATAAGTATAGATAAGGAAGATATTACTAGGGGAATACTTATATAGTAATAGATTAGTTACTATAGATAGTAACGCTAATAAAGGGGGGGGTAATATTATAGCGCTAGGTTAGACCTCCCTAAATTTCAAGTTATATAACTTATAGGTTATATAACTTACGGGTTATATAATTACTAGGCGACTCTTTAGCCTTTCGGGGCTACGCTAGCCTATAGTTAGACTTTCCCCTTCTTTAACGTAGAATCCACTTAATATAGCGCAATTAAAGTATATTAACCTTTATCTATTCGCTATTTATAACATAAGTATCTTAGCCTTTTATATAACGCTATTACTATAATTACCTACTTTACTTATTATTAAGTTTAGCTAGCTTATAAGAAAGCTACCCTAAGGAAGGAGGGTAGCTAATACCTATAGCTTATCTCTATACTACTTAAAATACGCCTTATTTAGTTCCTTAGTAAGGATTAAGCTTACTACGACCTTCCTATATCTAACTTATAGTATATAATACCTAGTTTTAATATATTTAGAGAGGATACTATCTCTACTACTCTTTAAGACCTAGGATATTAATAGAGAGTAAAACCCTATTAAATATATTATATAGAAGCTAATAAGTAGTAGTAAGTCTCTTTTACCTAGCGCCTTCTTAAATAGTTTAGAGATAACCCTAATAACTAGGTATAAGTACCTATCTTATAGACTAACGAGACCTAGGCTACTAACGACCCTATATATAAATAATAGGTTATAATATATAACTTTAAAGATAAGGAGGTATTTACCCTCCTTTACTATAAAGGTTATAAGTAGATATTATAAGGGTTTTTTTATAGTATAATAAAAGGCCCTACTATCTTTTAGGATAAGGGATAGGGAAAGATAATATCTAATAGCTATTATAACTATATTCTACCCTATATTAAGAGGTTTATTTAGGAGTATCCTAGTATTTTATTTTAATAGGATAATACTCGCCCTTATATAGTAAAATATACTTTATAATAGCTACTTAAGTATAGGATTATAACGCTTAACTAGCCTCTAAACTCGCCCGACCTTAGCCCTATTAAATACTTATAGTTATAGATTAAAGTATACCTCGAGTAGTAGTACCCTAGGCTATAGTTCCTAAAGTCTATAGAGCTTAAAGTAGTACTTAAGTATATATAGCGGAAGGTCCCGCTATATATATTAGAGGACTTTATATATATAATACCTTGTAAGTTAAAGGAGGTAATCTAGCGGGATAGAGGAGACGCTAATTAGTATAGCTAAAAAATTAATACTAGTATTAGTACCTTAAAAGTAGCCTTTTTTAGCGGTATAGGAAGTACTAATACTAGCGATTATTTGCTCTATATGGTTAGTATGGGACTGCGCTAACGTTTAGAATCCCTGGGTAGGTATTGCTCTTTGTTAGTGAGTGAGTGAGATGCGAGGTTGCTTACTTCAGTACCACATCCGATCTGCACTGCTACAATCACACACCTCTCTCACCTCCAAACGCCGCACACCTTTCCCTCCCTCCTCCTGTCTACAACTCTTCATCCAGCAATCTCTTTGCTCTGCCTGTCCGCAGCCCGAGTCCCCGCTGAAATCGCGAGCGACTGTCTATTCCAAATATATCCTATTCCACCAAAGCTCCGCCAAAAAATACCCCGCCCGCGAGAGAGAGAGAGCGACACATCGTCCCATCCGTATACTACCTCTCACCAACCCTCAACCAACCTCCCTCCCTCACCTCATCAAACCTCCTCACACATTACCACCTACTCAGACAGCCAAAATGGTCGACCGCCCAAACAAACCCACCGCTCTGGCAACCACGCCCGGTCTGCCCCCGCAAGCAACTGTCAATATAACCCACTCCAACACCCGCGTTTCCGCGACCTTGCCCACCGACGAATTCGTCGAGGTCCTCCTGCACGGCGCCACCGTTCTCTCCTGGAAAGACGCCTCCGGCCGCGACCGCTTGTGGCTCTCCGAATCGACCGCCTTCGACGGCTCCAAGCCCGTCCGTGGCGGCATCCCCCTCGTCTTCCCCGTCTTCGGCCCTCCTTCAGACGCCCACCCGCCCACCGCCAAGCTCTCCCAGCACGGCTTCGCGCGTTCCTCCCGCTGGGAGTTTCTCGGAAAGTCCACCAGCGAGGGTACCGACACCTCGTCCGTCAAGCTTGACTTTGGCCTCTCGTCGGCCAATGTCGACGAGGAGACCAAGAAGAAGTGGGGGTACAAGTTCGGTGCCATCTACAGCGTGACGTTGGACCGGGAGAACCTGTCGACGTCGATTGTGATTACGAACGAGGGCGAGGAGGCTTTTGATTGCCAGGTTCTCATGCACACCTACCTGCGCGTGGGCGTACGTTGTGCCCCTCTTTTTCTCCTGTTTGCGAGCTAGACCCAAGCTAACTAACTTTGTGATACAGGACATCACGAAAGTCAAGGTCCAGGGCCTCGACGGCGCTGCATACACCGATAAGGTCGATTCGGGCGCCGCAAAGACCCAGTCCGGCGACATCACCGTCAACTCCGAGACGGACCGCATCTACACTCCGATCGCGGGTCCCAGGACGCCCATCACCGTTCTCGAGGACGGCGAGACCGTCTTCTCCGTCGTCCGTGATAACCTCGAGAACGTCGTCATCTGGAACCCATGGATCGAAAAGGCCCAGGGAATCGCCGACTTCGCGCCCAAGGATGGTTACAAGAACATGTTGTGCGTCGAGCCCGGCTCCGTCAAGGGCTGGCAGAAGCTGGAGCCAGGTGATGCGTTTGAGGGCGCTCAGGTCATCACCGGGCATTGAACTTCATGGCATAGTAGGCAAGATGGCGGGCGGAAATGGCTGGTCACTGAATCGAAGATCTAAGAGAACGGGGGAACATACAGCTTTGAATATCTACGGAAATGCTCGTTAGAGGCATATCTAGACGGCCATATGTGATGGGTGGTTGGAGGAAACTCATAGATATCATGAAACAAGCAGGCGTGAAGGGGAAGCAGGCCCAGATAGTTCCTACCCCCTTTGAAATAAAAATCACGATGAAACGGCCCGCGCCGTGATTAATCAGGACCTTTCCGCAGTAGATGTGTGTGTGCGCGCGCGCGTGTGTGTTTAGAAGAAGGCACGTATAAAGGTCATGAATTATTTTTTTTCTTGGTTCATTATCCTGGATGATGAGGGACTTCGACAACCACACTTACGTGTTCTCGCAACAATCTTTTGATACTATGCTGATAGTGATGATGACTGATGATCTCCTCCTTTCCTGCACCCTCATTTCCACAAGAACGGCCAGACCGTGATTTCCTAAACCCATTTCATACAACCGGAAAGAGAATTTCCGTTTCCTTCCCGTCTCCTCTTGATGCGAAACTAAGAAAAATAACCAAAAAATTTGGCGCCGATAATGCAAGACAGGTAAGCCTCTCGTCGTGATGAATGATACGTGCGTGGTTGGTGTTTTGTGTATGTAGGCGTGTGCGCCACGAGTATTGATATTCCCTTGTTGGGGGGGTTTTTGGAGGAAGGGGGGGCCTGGAGAGAGAAAAAATGAAAGAAACATCATTAGATCAACGAGGTAGAGAAGAGGCTCAAGCTCTTCCCCGCGCCTCGGCGGCGAAAAGCTCGCGCTTGATGTCCATGAGCATGTCCTCCATCTTGTAGACGTCGTTGCGCGACAGCTTCGCGGAGCGAAGGTTGTCGAGAACGCTGCCGAGGGAGTCGAGCATGTTGACGTCTTTGGAGGGCACCTCGGCCGCGGCTTCGGGTTCAGCATGGGCGGTGGTGTCCAAGTTCATGGAAGTAGATTCAACAGTGGCGTCCTCAGGGACCGTTTCCTCCCCGGGTTCGTCTTGACATTGGCTTCCACGGATATCAGCTTCTTGCAGCTCGGCCACCACCTGGGACTGGACTTCGGCTTCGTAGTCATCACTCCTGGATCCGGTGGAATGGCGCGATGGGGAGTCATGCGGCACCGGCTGGACCTCTTGCTCTTGAGATGAGTCCCCGAGTATAGGAGACATTTGGGAGGCCTCGAGCTGCGAGGGCTCGGCTTTCGCGGCGTTGTCGACAGAGCGCCGCTTCTTGCGACGTGTGTCATATCTGGAAGAGCTTCTTTTACGCTTCTTTGCTGACTGGTCAGGGGAAGAAGGCGCAGAGCCGTCAGCAGGCGCGGAGGATTCTGTGGGCGAGCGAGACTTGATCTTCCGAGAGCGGGTCTCTGGCTGGGACAGCGCCAGCTCTGCAGGCTCGTCTTGCTCTTCTCCTCCGGCTTCCTCCTCTTCATCATCATCACCGCCGACGGTAATGCAATCAAGTACAGCTGCCTGCTCTTTCTTTGCGCTTCTGGTAGCCTTGTTAGCTTTGGGAGGCGAGATAGCTGGGTAATCATTGATCGGAAGGTCGCACCGCCTACTGTCGAGTTCTACGACAAGCCTCAGCATGCTGTTTTCGTCACCGTCGCTCATCTCGAAAGAGCGGTTGGTGACATTCCGAGAGGCTGAACGAGTCAAAACGTTGGGTGCCGGGCTGGAAGGAGCATCAACGAAGACTTCGCCTTCAGATCTAGGCTCGTCAACATCCATCGTGCGAGTGTTTTGAGGTGTGGACGGTGCGGTATCCCCCTCAACACTCGGGCTAGACTCATTGATGGCTTGCTCTGGTTCACGAGCCTTCTTGGCAGTGTCGAAAACAGGGGTTGGAAGCTCGGGCTCGGCAACGCTTGAAGGGATCATCTGGAACGAGTCGCCAACTGCAGACGACAGGTCCGGACTGGCTGATCTGGTTTCTTGCTGGTGCACTCCTTGATTCGTGATGTCGAGCGCCAAAGGTTCGTCTTTTCGTGCTGCAGCTTCGGCAGAAGGGGAGCCAGACACTGGCGATGAACTAAACTGCCAATCTTCAAGTTCACTGCGGCTGCTAGACCGTGACTTGATCTGAGTGAGCAGAGGGAAGGGGCGCGGCTCAGGAGGCGATGATGGGGGGTCTGTCATGTCCTGATCATTCTCTGCCATGGCAAGTGCCTGGCCACGTCGAGGGGTCGGCGTCGAGCTGACAAAATCCTCATATCTTTGACTGCGCGTTGGCGTCGTATCCTTGGGAGTCTCCAGGCCCTTTTCAACCACCGCGCTTGGCTCAGATAGTTCTGACTTCTTCGACTGGGGCAAAGGACTGGAGCGCATCTCCGGGAACATGGCTGATGTATCCTTCTGGCGTTCCCGAATCTCCTGCTGGCGTTCTGTAAGAACTTGAGACTCAGCGTTGGCATTCGGGTTCAACGGCGACTTTTCGATGGGTGCAAACTGGATCTGCGAGTCGTCGTGTCTCAACCGAGCCGTAGGAGCACGAGCCTTACCACGCGTCCTCTTGGAAACACTGCCAGCCTGACGCCTTGCAGATAATTGCTTGATCGAGTTGAAAGGAGAGGATTGAACAGGTGTAGACCGAAGATTCATCCGAGAAGATCGAGTCGACTGAACGCTGAGCATCTCCATATCATCCTGAGATTCGACAAACGAACGACCCAGCCCCGTTGAGACAGCGCTGGCAGTTTCGAGACCCGGCAAAATGATATCGACAACGGGATGCACAGAAAGAAGGACTTCCTTAAGATGCTCGGGATAGTTGATCTTTTCGGCGTTTTCGTAGATGCGGTTCCATGTCTCAGAAACCGAATTGACGATATGGCGGTGCTTGCTCTCGAACGCCGCGCAAAGCAGACCCCCGTAGACATCCAGTTGGATTTCTTCTGGCTTGCTCCCGGAAAAGATGATTCTCACAAGAGTATCCCACAGCGTTTTAACCTGCGCAAAGTCAGTACGTAAGAATTGCTCCATCGATGCGACTACTTACAGCTTCCGATGACCCAGGGCTTTGGCTAGTCTTGAGAACGCCCTGCAAGTCACGAATCCACATAGCAAGGCCGTTCTCTAGGTTTGTAACAGTCCTGGTGATGAGCTCAGAGTTGCATCGAGAGAAGAATCCGATGATCTCCTTGATGAATCCGGTGATTGAGTCGTCGAGGCTGCCGCGTTCCCCAGCCTCATACAGCCGCTCCAAGAGATCACCAGTCAATTTGTAAAGGTTGTCGAAAGGATCAAAAGACGAAGACCTGGATCCAGTCACAGCCGTACCCCACAATCGTCGTCGAGCTGCTTCAATAGCTTGGCGGTCAAGGGGCTGGGTCGCAACGGATAGTAGCTCTGTCGCCGCGACGACTGTCTTTGAAGAGACTGACACGGCACGATCTGTTGGGAGGCTTTGATGAATGACCTTCGCAAGCGGCTCGATGGTCGCGAGAGCTCGTCCGGCCTGGCCTGCCTCCTCACCAGATCTGTTAGATAACAGTGTGTAGAGAGTGCACCAGTGCTTCCACGGCAAGTTCGTCACTTCATTCCATCCCCGCTCAAGAAGGCGTACCACCGCACGGTACTCGTGACCAACGATGGGTTCGCCAGTTGAGCTGGTTGTCTGGGCACTGTTCTGAGACATATTGAAAGTAGCCGCCAAGCACTCGGATGCGAAAACCCACGGGCCGTAAGGGATGTGAGCAACTGGAGGAGACCAGCTCGGGGGAACTGACAACAGTTCTTGGGCGAGTTCTGAACGGGACTTCGGTGATTTGGAGGACAGGAATGGCGTGAAGACTGCACGGAAGAATCCCACAAAGTTCTCATCATCAGGAATACCTGGAGGAAGTCGTGAAATCAAACCAAAAAGATGGTGGAGAGGTGTCCTAGCATCTCCAGAACTCTTTCCAGGCTTGTGGGAAGGTGTCGATACGGGTGTAAAGGTGTTGAGGCGACCGAGAGAAATCATCTTCTCGGTGAAGGGTAGGAGGCCGAGAGCTTCAACAGTGACTGTGATTAGTTCCTGCGCGCTCGCAAGAAATTGACCCGCCACTGCCGAGTCATTGTCCTTCGTCTCGCTCAAGCCAGTTTCCCAGTACTTCAATAAAAGACCATACATTTGCGAGATGAAGGCCGTGGTATCCACAGAGACTTTGATCTCCTTGGAAGCCGCAGAGGCGACAGCCACGACCAAGGTCCGCCACAACCGATGAATTTCGCTTTTCTCATCGGCCAGTTCCAGGAAATATCTGTCAAAGAGAGGATTCATGACCTGGAAAACCTTTGCGGCATTGCGTCGAAGCCACTTTGGGTCGATAGAGGGCAGTTCTTCAGGCCGAGCAAGGGTTGTCTCCCTGACTCGTTCTTCCCTCCAGATGCGATGCGTTTGGGAATCGAAAAGACCAATCAGCACCTGGGTTACCTGTCGCATATGCTCATCAACGATGTCAGGGCTCCTGTGCGGCGATACTGTGATAGGCTTCACGCACGCGTCCCAGTAGGTATCAAGGAGATTCGGGTTCGTGCCAGGCCTGAAGGTGTAGTACAGGAGGTTGCAGAGACTGCCGAAAACAACCTCTCGGGTGGTTTTACTCGTATGTTTTGACTTGATCTGGCTGCCAAGGGGTTGATATAACGTGGTGAGCAGCTTGACGAAAGATTGACCTTCAGTGTGCATAGACCAGACGAATCGATTCCACGCGAAGTTGGCCTCTTGTTTGGTCTGGGGGTGTTCGTTGTTGTTGAAGCATATCTGAATCAGTTGCAGCCACTGATTGAAGAATTGCCAACGGTCGAGAGGGCAGCGCAGGAAGAGAACGATGACGCTCCAGATTTTGGGGACAGCTGCCGTCAACTGTCTGTCCTTGTCTTTGGCCATGGTGAACAACTTCCGGTGGTAGTGCTCTGCGAACTTCATCTCTTCAATGGACGCATCGAAGAGCTCCATCACCTTTCGCGACAGCGACTTCTCCCTCCCGAACGTGTATGCAGCTTCCAGACCCAGAGTTATCGCCGCAGACCGCAAGTCCTTGATGGAGCTCAACATGTCTGTCAGAAGATCGTGGAGCCAATCGGAGTGGACTACCATCAACTGCTTGGTTTGCTGAACCAATCTCCTGTAAATCATGATTCTCGACATGACGATGCTCTTCCCGGTTATGTGATCATCAATTTTGCGCAGGGCGGCAACGAGACGACGGACGCGGTCAGAAGTCATGACCTTCGGGGGGAAGTCCTGGGTAGCCACAGAGTGCATGAGGTGTCGAGCAACATCCTTTGGCGTCGACGGATCCTCGAAGGATCGGATGCAGTGGTCGATAAAGAAAACGGCGAAATCGCTTGGTATCGTCGAGGCAATGGCGGGGAAATGAAGAAAAGTGGCGAGGAGGGAGAGAGCGTTGTTCACTAGGAGAATATCGGGTCCACCAGTGGTGGGATTTTTTGAAGTGATATCTCTTTGGATGAACTGCACGAAGAGGCCCATCTTGCTTTGCAACGCAATGCGATCCGGAAGGTTGTTGGACGTCTTCAGCGTCATGACCAGCGTCGAATACGCATCCCGCTTCGAATCCCTGTCGGCACCAGCCAGCTGCTTCACGGTTGACTCCAACATGTCTGAGATATTCGCTGGCGTCACGACTGAATCGGCTTGGCTACTGGAGTTGAGTGGGCTCGGTGAAGAAGTCTGCTTCAAGATACCCTTGACAGGCTTTGGTTGTGTCGAAGACGGCGCCGAAAGTGGCGATCGCCTTTGCAAAGAGTCGGAACCCGCGTAGATAGGCGCTTCGTTGTATTGTGCCTTCGCAGAGAAGCCTACACGTTTCCTTGCCCTCCGTACACTCGGGTTTGTAGAGTCGACACCGGAGAGTGGGGAGTATACACTTGGCGGTGTGTGTAGGCTCGATCGAGGATCGGAGGAAGGAGGAAGAATGATGATGTGCTTTGAAGCAGCATCAAGTCCTGTTTCGCGTGGTGGCGTCGGTGGGCGAGGGGGTAAGGACTCAAGTCGGCTCGAAACAACTTCGACAGATCCCATGGCTGCGAGGAGATTCTGGTTGGAGGTGATGGAACACCGGACAACAAGTGTCTCTCTTTCTCTAGTCTACCTCAACAGGCACATACGTACGTTGTATGTCCTACCGCCAGGAAGAAAAAGGAGTGACGGCACGAAGAGGCCGAATGCAACAGGTATCGAACTTGTGTGAATCAATCCGTGGAGCAAGGAAGGACAGCGAGGACGGCGGTGTCTAAACAAAACCAAACGAGAGGATGTGGATAGAGGAAGAGGAGAAGTAGACTAGAGCGAAGCCGTGTACGGGTAAGGTACGGAGAAGTGATGGAGCGCGGAGGGCACTTTTCGCAGCACGAGCTCCGTTCCGCGATCTCAAAGTGGATGGGCAGGATTAACTGGCTGGGTGGAACACGTCCACGATGCACGTAAAAAACGCGAGTTGGGCGCGAAAACCACTTAAAGATGTGGCCCGTGCTCACCGTGTACCCCAGTCGCAACCGCTGCCAGGTGGTTGCCCGGGGGCTGGGCGGACGAAGCGGGGCACTGGGAAGGGTGGAATTTCCATGTTGATTCTAATGTGCCTCGGCTTTGGGAGGCAAGGTAATTGAAGACAGAGCTGAACCCCTGAAGCCCGTCGCTAGGGAGGTCACGTCAAATGCCCAGCATCCAGCCACAGTGGCGCCCCTCTTCTGTGTAACCGCGGTGGAGAGTACGTCCTGGTGTCTGTCAGGTCCGGTCTCGTGGCTTACCCCCCTTTGTGAATAAACGATTCCCGTAACCACACTTGAGTCTTGGTCGGGAAGTTGCAGTTTGTGTCGGAGCTTGCGCATCGAATCATATATCAACGGCCATCGTCTGCCGGGTCTGTTGGAGCTGCTTCACCAGGAGCTGCCCTCATCCCATCGGCCCATCCAGTGGTGCAAATTCCCCAGGTCTCCAGTCGAAACCCAGGAAATCCAGACCTCGCTCTCAATTCCACCTGATAGGTAACTCATCCCAGCACCTCCTGTATACCCATGTTCGATTCCGTCCCAAATCGAGATGTTGTCAGCGCCGATGAGAATGCTAAATGTCATGAATGGACTAGGATTTTCAATCGCAAGTGCAACATACTGAGCTACACAGTACTCGTAGTCTGTCGTCAAATACGTTACCGAGAGCGGCCTCAAGACCGTTTCTGCACGCAGTGCCATGTCCCAACCGATCCTCACGCAAGCCAGTTTGACTGGCCAGGGTATGTCGACACAGGTCATCCCCGCGCAGCAAGTATGTAATTGATCCTTCGACAGCAAAGCTCGATGCAGTTACCAATTTGATCACAAAACTCGGCGAAGACTTAGAGAAGGGCAATCTCCAACCACAGCGTAGGCTTACTTCCATTCTCTGCACTGGGACTAGCAACTGATTTGTGCAGAACGAGATGCTGCCCTCGAAGAACTCAAGATCTATGGACGAGATCCCAAAAATTCCGACCCCATTTTCTCACCAGAGGTCTATCGTTCTGTTACTCTTTTGCCCATCAAAAGCTAATAGATCACAGGGAATCAGGATCTTGACGAAGCATGCCTTCGATGGCTCGTCAGACTCAACCTCGAGGGCTGCCTTAAGAGTCTTAGCGAACGCCATGCTGCTCAACCCCAGCGCTCGCCAAATATTTGTCAGCCTCGGCTATGAAGACAAGACATGCCAGAAATTGAAGAACGACAGCTTCGATGACGAGTTTCTCGTTTCCAGAGTTCTGTTTCTCACGACGTACAATACCAACATCGACATGGTTGCCATGATTCAGAAGCACGGCGTTGCAGAGAATATTGTGAATCGGTTGGCTAAGCACGCCCATCTGTTGACCAGTGGCGAAAGAAAATCCCCAGTTGACCCGATGGAGGATATGGCAATGAACGAAATTCTTCGGTTACAGTTCAATCTGACTAAATTTTGTCCTTCTGAGGCCGCGGCGTTCTCGGGGGGCATCCCGTATATCATTGCGTTGCTTTGGAAGCAGGAGATCACCCCAAACAAGCCTCTCGATCCTCCATTCAACTCCCTCGTCAATGCCCTACTCAACCTACAGTTAGAGGATGAGTCCACCCAACCGTTCTTCTACCCCGAGGATGAACCTAAGAAAGTCGCCGAGAGACTGATCCGGCTAATGGATCTCTCTCTTGATGTTTACCCAGATAGTGAGTTGGAGGTTCTGGTAACGCCCGTCGTCGGGGTCCTACTCCCGTTGCACAAAGGCGCACCGGAAGAGGTTAAGAGATACATCAGAACAACACTGCTGCCAACGGAAGAGGACAGAAAAGAGGTCCTCGGTCGTGGCACATCGCTGACCTCCAGGCTACTGCGTAACTCCACCAACCCCATGACCCCTTCGCTCCGAGAAGCCATCCTACATCTCCTGTACGATATGTCGGATAGGGACCCGTCAAAGTTCGTTGATAACGTCGGCTATGGGCTTGCGTCAGGCTTCTTGTTCCAGAACAACATTCCCATGCCCGCAAACGCTGCAAGCGGGTCCAACGGAGGTAATTCCCAGCGACCCGTGAATCCCATCACCGGCCAATACGTGGATATGGAGAGAGAAGTCGATGTCCCCGAGATGACGGAGGAAGAGAAAGAGCGGGAGGCGGAGAGACTGTTTGTGCTTTTCGAGAGGTATGCTAATCGCCTAACGCCGTTGATGTTTCCATGCTTATCATCTGTAGGCTGAGAAGGACGGGCATTGTGGATATTCAGAACCCGGTCGAGCAAGCAGTGAGGTCAGGCCGTTACGAAGATTTGGGAGAAAACAGAGTAGAAGAGTTGGACTAATTCCGCTGGAGGAGAAAGCCGAGAGAAATACGTGTCGGTTCACGCAAACACAACCCCGGTCCGATTCATGTCCCAGTTTCGCGTGATGCCTTCCATTGTCCATTTAATCCCTGCATCCCTTATTGCGCAATGTAAATTCGATCAACGCACCAGACTTCATACCTGCCTTCTAGAGGCCAGGTGTCAAGGCAAGCACCTCTTTTAGTGCCTTCCTCTTTCCCTTCTCTTTTAATAATCCGGTTGGTTCACCTGACGCTCTGATCTATATCTTCCAGTCTCCCAACTTTCCCCTTTCCTACCTTATCTGTCTTGGAAGGTGCCTCAAGCTTTGTTCCTTCCTTCCTCTCAAAGGCCCTCCAGGGTTTACTATAAAGGATCTTTTCAGTCCCTAAACCTCCCCTCATTTCTTTCTTTCTTCCAATACACTTCACAAGGCTACTGCCACCTGCCCTCACAACCATCATCAGCCATCATCAGCCAGCCCGACAACAAACTCGACACCTACCTACCCTCTCCAGCTCCTACTCCTTACTGTTCAACTTCCGAAATATTTCTCTCGCTTTACTTACCCAAACATCATTGACACAACCACAATGTCGGCGCCCACGGTTTTCAAGGGACGCGAAGTCGGAATGACCGAAGAAGAGCTTGCTGCCGAGGCAGCCTCGTTGTATGTGCTACAGACTTCGTCCCCAATCCCCTCCCTCCCTCCCAAAAAAGGACGACACCCGCATCGTACCTTCCTTGCCTCTCCTTGTGCCACCCATGGTACTGACAATGAACAGCGCCGCCAAGCAGGACGCCGATGGTGATGCTCACGGCGCTCAGGATGATCAGAGCGACGAGGACATTCCTATCATCAAGTCTGACATCAACAATAGCCACCCCGGGATCCATCCCGTTGCTCCAACGAATGGTGATGCTTCACGGGAGATCACACCTTCTGTGGACTTGAATAGCAACGGCAAGCGAAGGCGTGGTCGCCCCAGCAAAGGACGAGCTGCGAAAAAATTGAAGAAAGCATGCGGCACTGCTGACACCAGTGTCGTCGACTCTTCAGGCAGTCCAAAGCCCTCCGACGAGCGATCGCCTTCAACTGATTACGGCGCTCCGCGTGACACACCCGATTCTCCTACTCCCACGACTCGAAACACCAAGGGCGTCGTGGGTGTCAGAAAGTCAACAAGAGGCATCATCCCCAAGATTGCCCAATCCAAGAAGGCCGCCAGAAACTCTTCTGCCCCTGAGTCAGAGACAGAGACAGGCAATTCGGATAACGAGCTCGAGGATGTTGATGAGCCCAAGGCTGCCCCCAAGCGTGGTCGCCCTAGAAAGGTTGCAGACGAGCCTACCGAGCAGGCGCCCAAGCGTGGCCGTCCTAAAAGCAAAGGTACTGAGACTCAGCCTATGCAGCCTAACCCCAGGCGTAGCCGTCCCAAGCAGCAGACTGACCAGCCTTTGAAAGATGGATCTAAGGGCAAGCAACGTCGCATCTCAGCCCGTCTTAAGATCTTAGATGCTAATCGACTTGGATCAGCAGATCAAAAGCGATCACTGCGTTCTTCTGACCAAAAGATCAACAAGAAGGTACAGAGCTCTGGCACTACCAGAGTTTGAAGATGTAGCTAACCGGTTCACCAGGCTACCACTCATGGCAGGGGAGTCGGCCGGCCTAAGAAGTCATCCAAGCAGAGCCGTGCTGCTACTCCAACTTTCACCAAGGAGGAATACGAGGTTGAACGTATTATCAACACCAGGATTGATGATAGAACGAAGGAGCAGCTGTATCAGGTCAAGTGGAAGGGATACGCCTCTAAACACAACACTTGGGAGCCAAAGAGAAACCTTGGAAATTGCCACGGCTTGGTCAAGGATTTCCACAAGAAGCATGCTCAGTCGGCAGAGTGAATATCAACACTGCAGGATTGGATTCTTGACGCGGCGTTGGGTTTGGCGTCTGAGGGGACAAGCAAGGAGGCATTTTCTTATGGGCTTTGCGCTTGCCGCGAGTCGAGTGTATTCGATGATTAATCAGCTTCCCTACGAGTTATCACCGGAAGTAATGGCTTATTGGCAGAGACGAGTTAGTGGCCGGGGTGGTGGTTGTTGTGGTGTATTTAGGTTTTTCGCGGTCTGGCCTCACAGCTAAGACCTGAGCTTAGCTCTCCACAAAATTCTCCGACTGGTCCAATTGACTCCCCCCTTAAGTCCTTTTCAGGGTTTCTTAGTGACCTCAACCCTTCCGACAACGTGTCGTGTCGTGCGGAAGTCATCTCAACAATCTTTTCTGGGACTCAACTCTCTCCCCGCAACCTCCGGCGCAGTACTCCCGGCGCAAATTTCGAGTCGCCGCGAACGTCGACAACTTTATTCCTTCGTAACTGCGGGCACGTCGGCAAAGGGCCTTTGAACAACAGCAAACATGGACGCCCTCCGTTCCGCCCTCCAACCGGTAACCCACAACCTGCCGGTCCCGATCCGCGACCTCGGCGTCTCGATCATCGGCGAGCACTGCTACAAATCCCTCCTTCTGGATATCAACGTCGAGGACACGGAGTGCATCAAGCTCGGTCTGTCCAAGGGCATTGGATTGGGCATCGTCGGCGTCTCCAGCATCGTCAAGCTCCCGCAGATCCGCAAGCTCACCTCGTCGCAGTCGGGCGAGGGCATTTCGGTCCTCTCCTACCTCCTCGAGACCGCTTCCTACCTCGTCTCGCTTGCCTACAACTACCGCAACCAGTTCCCCTTCAGCACCTATGGCGAGACGGCGCTCATCATGGGCCAGAACGTCATCATCACCGTCCTCGTCCTCAACTACACTGGCCGCGCCGGTTTGGCTGCCGTCTTCGTGACTGCCCTGGCAGTGGCTGTCGCGACACTCTTCAGCACTGGACTGGTCGATATGCAGACGCTGGGATACCTGCAGGCTGGTGCGGGTGTGCTGAGTGTCGCTAGCAAGGTCCCGCAGATTCTTGCCATCTGGTCCGAGGGTGGTACCGGACAGCTGAGCGCTTTTGCTGTAAGTTTCTCTCGATGCATGCGCGAATGTCTTTTTCCGACGAGAGATGCTAACTATACGTTTTTCCAGGTCTTCAACTACCTCCTTGGGTCCCTCTCCCGCATCTTCACCACTCTCCAGGAGGTCGACGACAAACTCATTCTCTACAACTTCATTGCTGGCTTTGTCCTCAACGCTGTTCTTGCGTCGCAGATGGCTTACTACTGGAACGCGCCTTCCGCCAAGGCCAGGGGCAAGCAAAAGGTTCCCATCGAGGGCGCCCCTGTGTCCTCTGGATCTTCAACTGCGACGCCCAAGACCAAGGCTCCTACTACGCGCCGCCGCGGTTAAGTGAGATGGATTGTGCAAGGAGTGGTTATTTGTGGCTGGTTGGGAAAGATACCATACTGTTAATTCGTAATTCAGTAAGCATATTTCAAAAGGAAACTTGCTCTCTTAGGTGTGCACGTGTGCTTGTCGTTTTGCTGCTGACACCTCGTCGCGGCCTTTGACCACTGTGCACCATTATTTGCTTACCTAGAGTAGGCTTGCAACTCTGAAGCACGTCTGTTAGTGCAACTGTCTCGTGGCTCCATCAACACTTTAATGGGCAAAGGGAATAGTCAACTCGAATGAATTCAGAGCAAGTGACCTTTCTAATCAGTGAACATTAGGTGAATTTGGACAGAAGAACAGGACACTCTCAGCTCTCACAGAGCATCAACCTACTCAAGGCCATATCGACACACAGCATCAGTCTCTTCCTACGCCTACTCTTCGGGCCCCGCAATGGCAGGCTGCTCGGTCCTCTTGACCCTCCTCATCTTCAGGCCGCCACGAGTGGCCCAGTACTGGTCAAGTCTGCGTGAGACTTCGTCGACGTTGTTGTATGGTTGCAACGATGCCATGGACTGGACCTTCTTCGTGATAGCATCCCGAGCAAAGTCCGCGGCGTTGACAGGGACAGCTCTCCACCTAGCTTCCATGGGATCCGCGAAGGATGTTTCGTTATAGCCGAAATCAGCAAGAGCTGTAACGTTGAAAGCCGCCATCATCTCGTGGTCCTCGTGAATAAGGTTATGGCAATGGAACATGTAGACGCCATCCCACGGGGCGTAGTGCGCCTCCACTTGAACAGTCTCACCAGCGTCAAGCCAGACGACGTCCTTCAGACCAGCAGCTTCATACGGAAGCACGCCGCGATCCTTCTTCGTACGACTGATGATGCGGAAATCGACGAGGTGCACGTGGATCGGATGAGTCCAACCGCCGCCGCCGTTCTCAAACTCCCAGATCTCGACAGTGCCGCGGGGCACCTTGGCCAGGATTCGGTTTTGCACGTCGCTGAACCCCACGTCGTTGATCTTCCACAGGCCGTTGGAGCGATGGAACTCGAAATGCCTATCTACGCCGGCACCGTGGGGCGGGAACGGCACATCGCGCAGCTTGGCTGGCACGACGGCGTTGTCGGCGGCGGGCTTGTTGCCCACGACGAAGCGCATGACCTGTTTCGTGAAGCCATAGTCCTTGTCCTTTCCGACGTCGTCCTGGTTTCTCAGGGTGATGTTTTGGTTTGCGAACGGGGCGAAGTCGAAGACGATCTCCCAGCGTTCGGCCATTGACGTGGTGAGGGTGGTCGAGTTGACGGGGTTCGTGAGGAGGCCTGCATCCGAGGCAATCACCTGGAAGGTTATCTTGTCTGTGATGCCGGTCTGACGTTGGAAGTAGAGAATGAAAGACCTAGAGACGGCGGCGTTGAGGAATCGCAGGCGGTATTTCTTGGCTTCGACCTTGAAGAAGGGCCACGGCTGGCCGTTGACGTGGATCACGTCGCCCCAGAGGCTGTCAGTCTCGCCGGCTGGTGAGAAGAGAGTTCCGTCGTTGTTGTACTGCTTCGAGGACAGCACATGAGGGATATCATCAACTCCATAGGTTCTTGGGAGACCAAGGGCGTCCTCGGCAGGGTCCTGGATGATGTAGGCACCGGCCTGTCCAAAATAGGCATTGACGGCGGTCTGGACGCGGTCAGAGGGGAATCGATCTTTTTGGGTGGCGTACTTACAATATCCACGGCATGGTGGTGATACCACAGGAAGCGGGCGCTCTGACTATTGGGGTAGTAGTAATCCTTGTATTGACCAGGCTTGATCAAGTCCTCGGCCCATCCATCCCAAGGGGCTCTCTGTCGACGTATCAGTATCAGTCACTGAAATCAGAGTGTAGTCAGAAGAGCTAACTGAATATGATCCGTGAAGATGGACGGCACTGGGTGTCTTGGCCTTGTTCGTGAATCTCACGCCAGTCTCCCGTCCTCTTGGTACCAGAAACGTGGGACCAGGAGAGATCCCGTCGTAGCCTACCAGCGAAGCCGGCCCCTTATTGGGATACACCTGCTGTTTGAATGGGACAACCTCAACCTCATAGTAGTCGATTGGCTTCTTTGTGACCGGGTTTGTGACTTGACTGCACCGCATCATCAGTGTCTTATCTCTCAGTTCCGGTCATCGGACTTACAATTTGGGCTGCTTTACTGGAGGGACTGGCAAGGGAAACTGATAGAAGTATTTGTACTCAGGACTGAGCCAGTCTTTTGCCGATGACCCTTCAAAAAGTGTCAGAATAGCTAGGAAATGGGAAGTACAGAAGAACATCTTTGTTGAGAAACGTCCTATAGGGCCATATTTATAGTTACTAAAGAGCTTGATCTATTATAACAAGAGTAGCTATAACGTGGTTGCTTATAACCATGGTCGGAGGAACGACCCTGGAATAAGGTTGCTCTAGAGCTAGTATTAGTTATATACTACGCTAAGAGTAGGCGATACTAAAGGTATTATAATATACCCCCCTAGATATAGCTATAGCTAGAAAAACGCCTAACCGCGTAGTATCCCTTAAAATACTTAAATATAAAGTAGTATATTAATGAATAACCTATTAATAAGCCTATTAATAAAAGAGATAATAAAGTAAAGTTATTTATATTAGGTATAAGCGAAGCGTAAATAGTCGTAGTTTTTTACTTTTATAACTATTGCTATTATTATTATAATACCTTTTATTTACTAACTCTTACTAATAGTAGTAGAATCTATTATCTCTTATTAGCTTAGGTAGGGTAGCTACTATTATATTAATTCTAAATAAAATAACCTAGCTACCCT
>JAVHLU010000845.1:0-44863 GCA_036785755.1 Colletotrichum ledebouriae | reverse complement strand
TAGCCCGTTTAGCTCTAATATAATTAGCCCTAGTATAGCGCGCGTCTAACTTTATATAGTAATATTTAGAGGGTTTACTTATAAGTAGTAGGAATATATAGGGTTCTTATATTATTTTCCTTAATTAGTAGAGGGTATAAGTTAAAATACCTATATAATATTTCCCAAATTATGCCTGCGAACTAGGTGAATTTATTATAATCCTTTTGCGAAGGGGCTGCGGCGTAATTCCGAACTCAATAGGGAGGTACTAGGTAACTACTAGATAAGCCCCCTAGCCCTTACTTAGTAAGACTAGAGAGCTAGAGAAGAATATTTAACCTTAGCTATACCTAACTATACTAACTCTATTACTCCGCACTACACTAGTTTGTGACAGCAGTATAGCCGTATTGCTAGCATTGTGAGAGACTAAACCCACTCCTAGAAAAGCTAATTGAAACTGAGGACCACTGGTTGCTCAACGGCATTGAATTGGCCAGGGTTATTCGAAATTACCACCTTGTACTATAATCTCTGTCTTTTGTCGCTGAACGACTAGTATTTGGGAAACCCATGATACCCTGCGAAGCTTCTGTATTTGTATCATGGAGCTGCTCTTGGGAATCCCGACGTACCCGCTGAGGAAGTGTAGCTTCTACTGTCGTCGTCGGTTTACTGGGTGAGATACGGGACAGTTCTAGTGACTTGCCTTAGTTCTATCTTTGACATTTCCCCACTCAAGACGACTTGGTAAGTTACGAGGCCCGTGGGAGAATGGGTCTCTTCCAGCATTACGCCGAATCTCACAAACTGTGCCATATTCAGTGCATTAAGTGCCTGTTGGCTCAGACTCGGCACATCCCAAACGTAAACCTCGTGAGATTGGCCGTTAAGCGTAGTAGTGGCCTTTATTTCCATCAAGGCAAGGTCTTCGTTGTTCCCTGAGTACGGCTCTGAGGCAGCATCCCGCCCCGAAAACTCTCCCCTTACACCTGGAAAACCCTCCAGCATGGCGTTGCGCACCAAACGGCCAGGCGTGGGCACCCTGTCGCAATGAGTGCACGCAGAAGCATTGCCTTGAGCACCAAACCATCTAACAGAAACTATCAATGGTTGGACTGCTTACCATCCTCGCGGCCACCAACTCTCATCGACTCCACGAAGGATTTCTCTGGCGTATCGGTGCTGAAAGTGCCGTAGAATTCATCCCATAGATAATTGGGATAAGCCTTCAGACACTCGACTCTGAGTGGCGACGAGAGGTCTTTGCGCACCGTAAAGGACGCATGCAACTGAGCCTGAAGACGCAGTGATTCAGGTTGAGTAACGAGCTTCGGCATGTAGACTACGAATAAACCATTGTCGATGTCATGATTCAATACCGCTTCGCTGATTCTCGCCGAAGACATGTCACATCGAACAAACCCGTCTGCAGTGCGTGCAGGAAAAATAGCAACACGCGGCGATCCCGAGGTTGCAAGTCATTGAGACCCACCGTTCCTGATAATTGTATAGAATCGTTCCGAATCTGACTCCTCTGTTTGTTAGGGCATACTCCCGCCGAGATCCCTTCCCACGCAGCTGCGAACAGTCTCTGAACTCCGCTGGGAAACAGGCAGAGATGTCTCGAAACTCCTGATCGAAAGGTTCAAAATTCAGTGACATCCAAGCGAACAGGGAAAGATCGTTCGTCTCCTTGGAGATTTCTTCTGAGAGCCGGCGGAACGCCTTGAGACCTTCTCCATAATCAGGGGCATGTTGATGTCAAGTCAAATATGCATGCCGAGGAGCGAGGAGGCCATTCCTTCGATGCGCTTAGTCTCCCGTCGCACGGCCCAGGACATCTTTACCGCTACGAGGGTTGACCTCAGATTTGTCGAGGACTGCAACACCTTCGGACTTATTCGAGTGATGGTCCTAAGAGTCTCGATCATGTCAGATTTGGCCCAAACGAATTCCCATTGTGAATCGTAAAACTCGACGGTGTCCGGAGCAATTAGCCAGCTCTTGGAGAGTCCAACCTCGCGTGAACCATTTGCACTTTGCGAAGACGTCGAATTTCCAGTGAATCCTGGCCAGTCCCGGTATCTCTTCGATGGTGAGATCAGAAAGAAAGACAAAGCAAACTCGAGAAATCCTGTATCACTTTAACATGAAGTTGATCTCCTCGCTCAGTTGCGCTCTGTCAGACTTGTCTTTACAGCACGTATCGACCCAAGAAAAATCGAAATCCCTCTTGTGGGATAGATCGCAAGTCTTCATGATCTTCGCAAAACCGGTCTTCTTCTTGGCGACTTCAAGATATAAAATATCCCAGAATGACACCTATTCGTCCTCCCAAGTGTGAGAAAGGATTGCATACTGTTGACGGGTCGAAGAATTCCTCCAACATTAAGTTTCGATATTAATAAGCCACATAGCGAGTGGCTTTTCGTCGGGTCCTCTTCACGAACTGTCCATGGCTGATGAGAACTTCTGTCATCGAATCTCAATCTCTAAGCGGGGAACGTAGCGCATCCTTTCGTAATTGGTGCATCGGACACAGTAATTGGCGTCTTGCTGACAGCGGAAGAAATCGCTTAGCGACACAGTCACTTTTCCGGCCATAGAAGAGGTAAGATATCTGGTACAACGTCAATCGTTCAACTGGGGAGCTTAGTGCGCGCTTGATCGTGCAGCATGTCAAACTTAGATGTTGGTCAAAAGTCTGATTGATATGAGTGCTCACCAGAGGCGGAGATTACCAGATCTCGCCGCGAAATTTACTGTTGGCATGTGTTCAATGAGATTAGTTGGATTGGTAGCCAGAAACCTCGTCATCTCACCGCTCAGCTACGGGGTGCGGAGTATCGATTTATCGCCCGGAGGAGTACCCGGAATATGCAAAGTTACGACGCGGCCGGCGTTGTCCGGCGCACGCCGTTGCGGCATTCTCCTGCTGTGAAATTGATAGGCGAGGGGGAGCTTGTCTTGGAGTCCGCGTGTGAAATAGTGTATGCGTTCAAAGGATGAGGGACCAATGGTTCCACCCACGTGCACAAATGATGGGGCTCAATTGGACCCTTGGGGAAGATGGAGCCCCACGGGCGGGCGAAAGATCTTTCGGACTTGGACCCATGTTTACACCTCCGCGGGCATCTCAGAGGTTAGCGCATCTGTTAAAGTGTAATTACCCCCATGTGGCTGAACATGGGTGGCAAAAAAGGCACCAGAAGGTTAGCGCATCAAGGGGCTACTATCTACACCTCTCCCGGGGTTTCAAATATTAGCGTGTGAATTGCCCTACGATACTATACCTAAATAGCATAAGATTATTATAATACTAGTACTTTTAAATTAGTATTATTTATATAATATATTTAATAGCTAATACTACTACTAGCTAACTTATTAGTAATTAGTAGACCTAGCGAGGTTATTATATAAGTAAGTAGGTATTAGGGTTAGTAGTAATAAGAAAAAAATCTACCCTCTCTTTTAGTATTAATAAGTAAGCTTTAGCTTTTATATTAGAAGTTATTTTCCTTAGAATCCTATAGAAATTAGGTAAAAATAATAAAGTTATAACTTTAAAAAAAACCTAGGTATAAGATAGGGATTAGTAGGGTAATTCACTACGCTAATATTTAAAACCCCAGGAGAGGTGTAACCTATGCTGTTTTCTTTAACCCTAATAACAGTGGCACACCTACCGCACTAAACTTTGAGATGCCTGTGCAGGTGTAGTCTAACGTTAAACATGGGTGGCAAAAAGGCACCAGAGGATTTGGACCCATTTTTAGTCTGACGTTCTGGATGCCGCTGGGGTTTGTAGACTAGTTTGCTGACCACCACAAGGCTATTGAGAGGGGTCTTTTGAGTGGGCTTTCGTGCTGATAGCGCTCTGGCTGAGATGTTTTGGATTGGCGATGGACATCATGAGATAGTAGTGCTACTGGAAGTGAACACAGAGTTAATCTAAGGTCAAGACTCTGCCGAGCGGAGATTTGACCGGTCTCTTTAAGCAATTTCAACGGCATTTCCAGATACATCGAAGCTCGCAAAGACTATGATGCCCAAGCATAGCTTCTCCAGGGCGTGAGAATGAGAGAATGCGCATGTAACAGCGCGTGCGCGCGTCACACATGAACTACTTACTCATCAAAGCATGTAAAATTCAACCTGCCAACAGGGAGCGCCGACCCAGCACGTGGGTGCGGGCGCATTGAGGCGGAGAAAGCGCCCGTAACAAGTCAAGAGGCACGCGACATCTGCTCAATCTTCAATATAGACATGGCTAAGCTGGTGTTCCCGGCAGTGCACCCTTGGGCTTGGCCTCTCTCTTGGCGATCGCATCATTGCGTCCGAGTTGGTCAACGTC
Organism: Colletotrichum ledebouriae; assembly: GCA_036785755.1. NCBI lineage: Eukaryota > Fungi > Ascomycota > Sordariomycetes > Glomerellales > Glomerellaceae > Colletotrichum > Colletotrichum ledebouriae. Next base: position 40,521 of record JAVHLU010000845.1, on the reverse strand, counting down.
CGCGATGCCAAGTGCCAAGCAGCGGCGTCGAGCGGGAGTCGCAACGGAGGATGCGAGCCGCACTGGGATGGAATTCGACAACACATCATCGTCGTTGTTCGCGAGATTCCTGCTGTGTTTTGCTCGGTTTCTTAGTGAGAATGAGATTTACAAGTCATTCTCCAGGAATTGAGATCAAACGTCGCTGCTGGCCCGGCGGCGCGATTGCAACGTGCTCCAAAGCAGAGCCGTGATTGGCCGGTTCAAGCCCGAAAACGTCGGCAGAATATGGAAAGTAGCCTGACAATCCGAAGGGACATAGCCGCCAGTTAAGGTGCGGTACCTATCCTGGTCGCTTTGTCTCGACCCCTCGGTAGGCGAACATGGCTAGACTGCGACGGTCCTGGCCCTGGTCGTTGCCCGACTTGCCACGATGATTTGCCTGCAACAATGCGTATGCCCAGAAGAAGCCTGCTGATAGGCTTCCTTGGAACCATTCTCACTGACGAATTGAGTAGATACGCCGTGAAGACTCCCAAGTGACGCGCAAACTTGAGCCGATGTGAGTTCTGGTGTCTAGGACGAACTGGCGGAGCGCCAAGATGCCAGTTTTCCCTTTGAATCAAAGCCAAGACTGATCTGCCGCAGCCAAGATCATTTGCCAGGTTGCCAAAAAGCTTGATCGAGTGCCGCCTGTGGTACAACCGATCCAATGGGATGACGGACTCGATGATGTGCCAGGCCAACCTTGGCAGCCATGAGCGGGCCGTTGGCAACTCTGGGTAAGTTGGGAGGCTTCGCCTTGCTCCGTAACGTCGAATCTGTCCCTCCCAAGGTCAGCCGACGAAGCCATTCGTGTTGTTGCGTTGTCGGTGTCAGAGGCAAAAGTGAAAATGGCGGCAGCCAGTCGGGAGACGTTGTCTGAAATTCAGCCCAAGTACAGACGGGACGAAGTCTGGGAGAAAAGTGAAAACCGCGCGCCTTTCCCCTTCGGTCGCCGAGCACGACTCCACACGCCATGTCGTGGGCAGCAAGTATCCCTGCTCGATGCGGGTCCCAATCCTTCTGCTGCCGATTGCTACCCATGTTCAGCCACAAGGGGACCGGTCTCTGCCTGTAGTCGACCACCGGCCGGCCCAGCCTGTTGGTGCCAGGTATGCATCCCGCATGCCCCGTCTTGTGTCCCGTATCCACACTGGCGGGCTCGCTTTCTCCTGTCTGACATACCGACTCGCTACTACACACGAAGCGATTCGATACTCCTGTGTAGCATCGTTCCTTTCACTCGCCTTACTTGGTACAATGTTCCGCTAGTCTTCCACGCTAGGACGTAGTCTCCGAGGTGGAGGCTGATCGCGAATCATATCCATCCTTTCCTTCTTCCTGGTCGCTGCATCTTTCCGTGCCTCCCTCCACTAGATGTGTTCGGTTTCCATGCATACGACACTGCGTGTTCCTTTAGCTCAGATGGCATGTCAGGCCTTGTCCACAACCCGCTCAGCCCATATAAGCCAAAGTCATCCCCTCCTCATCCTTTCTAGCAGATAGTCAGAGTCTCCGAACATTTCCTCCGAATATTGCCGTTCGTTTCATTCGGGGCTCAGAGGAGATCGACACTATGGACGGCTCTATCCAACCCACCAACGCCGTTCCCGCCGAGGGAAATGCGTCTCGCCAGCTGACTGCCGCTGAGATCAAGAACAACCAGACCTCTGGCGGCAATGTCGCGTTCCACAACTTCAACAACGACTTCGCTCATGTTGCCGATGCCAACGAGCGCCGTCGCTTGGCCCTGGCCGAGATTGACAAGGCCCCGTTCGGCTGGTACCATGTCCGTGCCATCATCGTCGCGGGTATCGGTTTTTTTACCGATTCGGTATGCACAGATAGCCTGCTATTACTGGAACTCAAGTTGGGCTAACTTGAAAACAGTATGACATCTTCACCATCGGTCTAGTCACCTCGATGTTGGGCATTGTGTACTACCGCGGAACTCTCCCGGCCGACAAAGACACCGCTATCAAGGTTGCCACTTCTGCTGGTACGGTAGTCGGCCAGCTTGGTTTCGGTATTCTTGCCGATATAGTCGGTCGAAAGAAGATGGTAGGTTTGTTGAAATGTTTGTTTAGAAAGAGAAACCTAACAACTAGCAGTACGGTGTCGAGTTGATCATCATTATCTTTGCCACCATTGCCCAGGCTCTTTCTTCTGGTTCCCCTTCCGTTTCGATCACCGGTCTCATCGTCTTCTGGCGTATCATCATGGTGAGTAACATGATTGGGTTGGCTTTGGAACGCGACTGACAACCAAAAGGGTATCGGAATCGGTGGTGACTACCCTCTTTCTGCCATCATTACCTCTGAGTTCGCTACCACCAAGTGGAGAGGATTTATGATGAACGCCGTCTTCGCCAACCAGGGTTTCGGTCAGCTTGCCGGTGGCTTCATTATGCTTATCGTCACCGCTGGTTTCAAGGGCTCTCTGTCGACTGCCGCCAAGGCCGCTTCTTGCTCTACCACCAAGCCTTGCTTGATTGCTGTTGACAAGATGTGGCGTACCATGGTGAGTTAAGCAGCAATCGAAATGCGAGATACCGAGCTAATCTGAATCACAGATTGGCTTTGGCGCCGTTCCCGGTTGCCTTGCTCTGTACTTCAGACTTACGATTCCCGAGACTCCTCGGTACACCTTCGACGTTGATAGGGATATCCAGAAGGCTGAAGGTGACGTCGATTACTACAAGCAGGGCAAGTGGGGCGAAGCCCAGGTCGACGAGGCCGCCCGTATCACCGCGCGCCGAGAGGCCCAGAAGCAGCTTGAGGTTCCCAAGGCTTCCTGGAGCGACTTCTTCCGACACTACAGCGTCTGGAAAAACGCCAGGGTTCTTCTCGGAACTGCTGGATCTTGGTTCTTCCTCGATGTCGCCTTTTACGGTCTCGGCTTGAATAACGCCATTATCCTCAACGCCATTGGATGGTCCGGGGGAGCTGACATGTATCACTCCTTTTACAAGACAGCGGTTGGCAACCTAATCCTGGTAAGTTGTTCACCGCCCCCCATGGGCAAACACAATACAACCCAATACACCTCCACATTGCGCGCAATATCATCCCGAACATCATAATCATCCAGAACGACTAACAAATCGTCAGGTTCTGGCTGGAGCTGTCCCTGGATACTGGGTATCGGCCGCTCTTGTGGACACGGTCGGAAGGAAACCGATTCAACTGTTCGGATTCTTCACCCTGACCTTGCTGTTCTGTGTCATCGGCTTCGACTACTGGAACCTCTCCGGCGGTGCTTTGATGGCTCTCTACACTTTGGCCCAGTTTTTCTTCAACGCTGGACCTAACTCCACGACCTTCATCGTTCCTGGCGAATGCTTCCCTACTCGCTACCGTTCTACCTCCCACGGGATTTCCGCAGCTTCCGGCAAGATCGGCGCCATTATTGCACAGGTTGTCTTCGGTCCTCTTCGCACGATTGGTGCCAACGCTACTCTTGCCAAGACCGATCCGAGATGGAGCACTCCTTGGTTGAACCACATCATGCAGATCTTCGCCCTCTTCATGTTGTGCGGATTCTTCACCAGTTGGTTGATCCCCGAGACGGCTCGCAAAACTCTTGAGGAGTTGTCTGGAGAGGATGATCTGTGAGTTGCCTTTTTCATTTCCATTAAACGTTTTTCCAAGGTTTCAACCCTTGTTTTCAAGTATTCTACTTGAGCACCGAGCAAGGGAATTGTCGACGTTTGGGCCCATGGGCGAGATTGGTTCTCCACTGTCGCCCGAACGGCCCCATTTCAGAGAAGGTCCGCCTTGCCGGGCTAGCGGCCCCACTCCAGCCTGCCTTCCGTAATCGCATGAACTTTTCTGACGCATTGCAGAGCTACCAGTGTCATTCCAGTTAATGGACACAACAATGAGAAGCGCGTCGAGGAGGGCACCGCTGCTGGATCCGTTTAATTGCGCTGGCTGTGAAGAATCACGCAAATCGCATACCCACTGCTTTGCCCGCGTACAGACTGGCAACCGATACCCTTCATTTTAGCATTCAGAGTAGACTTCTATCTGCAGATCTTAGACATAATAACATCAACAGATTTCATGAATCGCACAACCTTTTGCCCATGAAACATGGATGAGCCTCTGGATCAAGGTGACAAAACATACGAAGCAGCGAAGACGAAGCTTGCAAACTATCCCTTTGAGCATCTAGATGAACCTGATGAGTGAAACAGATATTACGTAAGGTACCTAGGTACTTCGACGACTGACCGTTATTGTAGTATCTTATGATCACGTGCTTGATAGAGCCTGGATCTCGGCTTGGCTTCGCACGGGCCAAATCGTAACCTTGTGACGTCCGCCTCTGCAATGCAGGGTCTTGGACCAGTCGCTGCCCACTGGGCACAGCACCCCGCCAAGGTACGAGCGGATCTTCGGCCGCTCTAAAGGAAAAGTACGGGACTGTCCCCGATCTCAGCGGGCTTCCCTCCAACAACTCCAAAGCCAACTTGCACCACTCTCTCAAAATGGCCGCCTTCCTTAGAGGAAAGCAGACAGGCATGCAGAAAGACCTGTCTGCATCAATTCTCCCCGAGCTCTTTGCTCCCGATTACCAGTCAGCCTACGGCATTAACTCGCAGGTCAGGTCAGTAGTGATTAGCTACCCCACGTCGACGCGCGTCATGGCATGGCGTTTTGACATGCGCATCCGGTCCTGGAGAATCCTGACTTGAGAATCCCCAGCTGCCTGGCATATGATCCGATCCAGTCGCTTCTCGCAATCGCCACGAACGAATCCAAGTTTGGCCCCGGCAAAATCTTCGTCTTTGGCCAGAGCCGAGTCCACAAAGTCATCGAGCCGCCAAGGCGCACATCCTTCCGCTCCCTCCACTTCACCGCCAACCGACTAGTCTCCCTTGATGCCAAGAACGAGCTCGGAATATGGGATCTCGATACTGCGAGGCGGGTCGCCGCTCTCGTGTGCCCAGGCCAAGTCGTATGCCTCATCACAGACCCCATGCTCGACTGGGCTTTTCTTGGATTGGCAACGGGAGAAGTATTGGCATATGACCTCGACAGGGAGAATATCACAAAGTCTTTCAGATTGCCGAACTTTTGGAAAGAGAAGGATCCGAAGGCTCGAGTTGTCGGGCTCATCAGTATTTCGCTTCATCCGAGGGACATCGGAAAACTGCTCATTGCGTACACCACGGGCGTTGTTGTCTATTCTTTCAAGCAGAATAAGCCGACACAGATTTTAGAGTATGTCCTCCAGCCAGACGCTCCAGGTGGAGGAGGAGAACCGCCCGATACCGTTCGACGTCCGAGGCTCTCGCATGCCTTGTGGCATCCCACCGGCACTTTCATCATGACGGCTCACGATGACGGAAGCATGGTTTTCTGGGACCCTAAAGATGGCCGTATTATCATGGCCAGGACCATCGACGAGTTCAAGATTGACCAGCCATCACCTAATGCTGGTCACGTCGGCTTCAGAGAACCGTACGTGAAGATTGCTTGGTGCTGTAAAGAGAACCCGGACGACACTGGACTGCTCATCGCTGGTGGACACAGCCCAGAGACTCCGGAGAAGGGCCTTACTTTCATCGAACTTGGGCAGACGCCGGTCTATGCGACTTCGACGTGGCAGGTGCTCGAGGACCACTTGCGAGGCAAACGCCAAATTACCCTGCAAACCCCACCAGGAGCGCAGGTCATTGATTTTCTCCTCATCCCTCGCCTGTCGCCCTATTTCGCCGGCGCGCAGGATCCCATTGCTGTTATGACTTTGCTTTCGTCTGGCGAGCTACTGACAATGAGTTTCCCCTCCGGATACCCGATCAGTCCGACAAACCAGCTTCATCCTTCTGTGTCCTTCGTCCACCCGTACGTCAATAAGTTCGCTGTTCAGACTTTGGACAGGGGTCGCTGGTTAGGCATGGTCGAAACGAGGAACCAGGGTGAACCTCTTCTCAAAGGCGGCGCGGCAGCTGCCAAACCAAAGCGCCGATATGAAGGCCGCACCATATTCCAAATAGCTCATGGAGACAGCACTGTGCGTCTCTGGGATGCCGGGCATAACGACGAAATTGAAAACCCCATGATGCTTCAAGTTGACATCGCAAGGTCGCTTGATCGATACCAGGATGTTGATATCAGCGCGATGCACCTATCACCAAACACCGGCGAATTTGCTGTCGGTATGCGAAGCGGCGAGATGATCCTCTATAGGTGGGCTGGAAATAGGTTCCACGGAAAGGACCATCACGAGGATTTGGCGCCCAACCCCGGCGGCCTGACAGATATCAGTTCCAGAGCGGAACCTTCTCTCAAGGAGGGTCTGCAACCGTGGCAGCTTTATGAGATGATGCAGGGCCCCATCTCAGTCGTTAGTGTCTCAGATGTTGGATTTGTTGGTGTTGGCTCGGAAGGTGGCTTTTTCAGTATCATCGACTTGCGCGGCCCCTCGGTCATCTATCAGATGTCAATGGCGGAGTTTTCCAAGCAGGAAAAGCGAGCCTCTTTCCTGAAGGGGCACAGCCATTCCAACAGAAAGGAATGGCCCGTTGTCATTGAGTTTAGCGTCATGACGCTTGAGGGTGATAACTACTCCAGTATATGCGCTTTCGTGGGCACGAACAATGGCAGAGTTGCCACATTCAAGATTCTGCCCTCCGGCAACAGTTATGCGGTCAAGCTTGCCGGGACTCAGCAATTCGATGGCAAGGTCGTTGCCCTCTGTCCCATCATAGCAGACTCTGGAAAGCCTGCCTTTGCCACTGGCCCGATTGTTGCCGGACTACGCAACGGCCAACAGATCAATGGAGTTCTGGTTGCTGGTAAGAAGGTTTCCGAGATATTGATCGCATCCTCGCTAACAAAGAGCAGTCACACAAACCGAGATCCGTATCTTCAAGCCCGATGGAGCAAAGGGCGCCTCCAAATCATTCGATGATGTTCTCTGCGATGCCGCCAACGTTACCGAGTTCGAGTTACACGGTTTTGCCATTGTCGGCGTGTTCGGTGACAGAACAACCCGCGCATTTTCTATCCCTGGACTCAAGGAGATTGGGAAGGCCCAGCTTCCGATGCTCGACGGCAGTCGCAGCACTGCAGCGGTTGTAACACAGACTGGTGATGTGTTTGGCTGGACCGGACCCAGCGAGATCGCCGTACTATCTGTGTGGGGCACCGGAAAAGATCTCCCCGTCAGCCCCGATATTCTCATCAACCCTGACTTGGTGACGCCACCTCGTCCCACCATCTCCAACATGCAATGGCTGTCGGGCACCCAGTATATCTCCCCAACAGACCTTGATCTTCTCATTGCCCCTGATCGCCCTCCCAGCAGGCGGATGATCCAAGCTGCTGCTGCAGAGGCCAGGGCTGCGCGGTCCGGTCAACCAGGCTCCAGTGCGGCAGGTGGAAGCCAGGAGGGCTGGGGTGACTACTTGACGAGGCAGCTCAACGAACGCACCGAGAAGCTCAATATCATGAGCGACAATATGGACCACCTCCAGAACCAAAGCGCAGGATGGGCAGATGATGTCGGCAAGTTCATTAACAAGCAGAAGCGTAACGTTGTTCTGGGAGGACTGAAGAGCAAATTTTTCTAAGCGATTGGAATGAATAATGTGAGACGGCCTCGGTGATTGTTAACGGCGCGTATTTGTTTCCGGCGTTAGGAACTTCATCTTCACTTAAAATCATGATGCTGTGAACTCTTCTTGCCAAAAGCCAGTTCGATTCATAGATGTGACCCCACTGCTCAACCTCGTATAAACTGCACCGTTCCAATGCGTCATCTTGAGTCCGATCTCTACAATGGTTCATTCCGATCTGCCATCAATGTACCTGTATACCTTCGATACCATATAACATCGAGATGTTGGGGCGTGGACGTGGCTGCTGGCATCGTCGGATCAGTTGGTCTCGCTCGCAGGTGTTGCCAGGAATATTATCGTCATCGCTCGGCGAAATATCGGAGTAAAGTCCGTGGGGCGAGTACGCATCGTCATTGTTCTATCGCGTTAGCTTCGGGCTTGGGGTCAGAGACGTACCTGTCTAGTGTTCAATCTGGCGTTTGGGACCGGGGGGTCCGGCTCAAAGGTTTCAAGAAGGTGTTGTTGATATGACTGTGAACATGGATTAGCCAGTGTGAGAGGGGAGACTTACTTATCGAACAGATTCCATGAATTGGTTTTATGAACGGAGAGCGCCTTTATCTCGTTAGCTTTCTATGAGAGGGGAGAGAACTCACTTTTGAGGATCGCAGAGGATCGCAGAGGATTGACAATTGAGGATCGGGATCAGATGAATAGTTACATGTCTGCGGTCAGTGCTCTTAGTTCTGAAGAGAGGAATGACTCACATAATGGATGAAATGGTTGTACTTTGCGCTGTCCGAGGGCCTGTAAACTTTTCAGCGAAGAGAAGATGTGGAGAGAACTTACATTGAACGATTCAGGTCATGACTAAAAGTTCGAGTTGAGGGTTGACTTGAACCTGTGAGAAGATGAGCGCAAAGTAAGGTTGGAGACTTACAGTGACATGGAACGTAGCGGAAAAAGAACGCCAATGGGACCTAGAGTTAGCTTTCCTAGAAATCTTTCGGAGAACTTACCTGTCGTTCTTTTTCTGTAAGTTGATATCGTCGCGCTGGCCTGTTATCAGCGGCTTTAAACGGAAAGAGACTTACCCGAAGTCATTGCTTCTGTGTTTCAATAGTCAAGCGAGACTGTGCCGTCTGCCAAAGTCAGCGAAAAGAAATTCGGAGAAAGACTCACCTGGAATGCATCATGGGATCTAAATTGAAACGGTGAGGACCTGAGTGACATTGGTCTTGGTGACGTGGCTTCTAGCAGATGTCAGTAAAATATGGGAGGTAGGCAAACTTACCTGTGCTAATGAAGTGATTGGTTGAGTTGATCTCGGTGATGAGGATGATGAGATGGAAGAATTGCGTTGACTTGCCGGCATTGGTAGGCTATATAGACCCTGGTTCGGACGACTGGCTCCGCGGTCGTTGCACAAGCCGATGCCTTGTTCAATTGTCGTGGTCGAACAAGAGGCCATTTCCGAAGGCCTTGTTTCAGCAAAGGATGGACCCGTCTTTTGGTCGGTCGAAGAAAGAGGCCTGCCACAACTCGTTCACCCGTCCCGGCTTTGTTCATTGTTTCGACCTCGAGTAGGTTCTTCTCAAAGACCCCCGGGCTTGGCTGATTCTTTTCCGGGATTTTGTTCGAGTTCTGCCTGTGACCCGACGACTTGAAAGGACACAATAGCTTTTGTTCATGCATGTTCATTACGCACGCTGTGTTTGACATGATAATAGATCAAAGACTCGAGGTGAAGATTGCCGGAAGGGAAAGTGCGGGCTATGATGCACGATTGTGAGTTCACATCTGCCGAACGCCCTCACAGTAATGATCGAAGTAGTCATTTCCCCCCCTTTCTATGGAGTTGATCAACCATTCCGACATTGATAACTTTCTAAGCAGCCACAGTTATAGAGGCTTAGCGGGTGATGTCAAAATCTACTTACGATGGCTATCAATCAGAACTTCAACCGTACACTTCGTCGAAATATCTCGATATTACATGTCATTGCACTCACTGATCATGGGAAGCACGGAGCCTTGTCATACAAAGTATTATCTAGTAATTTTGCAACCAACATCTCATGTTAATTTGAAAGACTTCATTAGATCGCTCACAACTTCAGATTACTTGTTTTCACATTGCTGCTAAGGTGTTTCACAAAACACGGAGTCTTGTTTCTTTTTCTTACTATCTCCCGAAAAGCCCTGTACGACTTGTGGAAGTTTCATTGCCACTGGTGTTCACTACCGCGAAATCCCCATCAGACGTCACCAGTGACGCCGAGCTCTTTTCCAAAGGTGCCCACACGTTTCCGCTTTCCAATATTCTACGACCAGAAAGTGCCTCATGAATTCCCGGCTGAACGCGAAGTGCCCTGGTTCCGGGTGATACTCCTCGGCGGCTGTCCACGCGCACCAAGAGAGTGAGTGACATCAGTAAAACCGAGGTCAGCGTAGTTTGAGCCACCACCGACTCGATGTAAGTCTTCGCGCTGCTTACCCTTCTTTCGGCTGCTGGAACCCTCGCCTAGAGAGTCCTCGTCCTCGTCTGAGCCGACGACGAACAAGTCAGACTCGTCCGTCACAACCCTGAGTCTAGCGTTGTCGAGGGGTTCTGGCTCCTGGGGGAGAAACCTGTCGCCGGTGGCACCGCCGTTAGCACCGCTCATGTATGGACCGGCCGCGAAATGCTCAAAGTTGCGAGCGTTATCGCCGCGCCGGGCGTCCCACCGAACGCGAGTCTGCCCGGAAGGGGCGCCTACACGCACGCCGGAATCATTGTGTCTGCCGGGGTTCCTTGCTTCCTCGTTGATGATGTTCCGGGGGAGAGGTCCCCATTGGTTCAGGTACAGTGCTATGGTGGTCTTCTGGTCAGCGACGACGGCTTCAAAGTTGTCAGTTACCTCTATGATCTTCTTCTCGGCGGCGTCGCGGCGTATCATCTCTGCGTGGTTGCGCTTCAGTGTCTGGCACAAGCCTACGAGGAGTGCGAAGGCGGAGATGGAGAGAATGATGACTCCCGTCAGGAACTCGTTGTTCAGTGCTGTGCAAGACTCGTTGCCGCCCGTGTTGTCTGTGTCACGAGGGAAGTTGTCGTTGAACAGGGCGTGGGCTGTGTTTTGAGGAGGCATTTGGGGCGTTGGCTGTTTGGTGATGTTCGAATGGGGTTGTTTCTCTGTGGTTGTAGGTGGGAGTCTGGATTGGTTTTTCGTCGCTCAGAGGATGATATTGAGAGATTTGTAAGGCTTATGTAGGGTTTTCAGGAGTCTTTGGTCGTGGATGGGTTACGCAGATTACAATGCAATGTTCGCGAACAACAGATTAATAGATTAGTTGGGTTGTCTTTGAATCTGAACAAACAGCCTTTGAATATTATCTACTTGGCAAAAAATAAAAATCAGCTCCGTTGTTTCTTTTTTGTCTTATTGTCAACAAACGTTAGCTCTATCCGATGTGAATATGTGATATCAGCTTGTGCACTTTTTCATCGACAGCCAAGAAGCAGCACAAGAACTGCGAGCAAGTGAATCGCAAAATCTGTTACATATGGTCAATATTATGCTATCGTTCTTGGACGTACCAGTTGGTAGAAAATCAGTCATGCTTAAAACTAGTGCCGCGCAAATGAACTTCACATCTATGCACTTCACGTTCGAAAATGACATATTTTGGACTTTCCAGACTATAACCATAAAAAGAATTTTGTACAAATAGAACAACACGTTGAATGTTTCTAGAACGGCATAATTAGAGTGCTTCGAGGAAGTACTTCTACAAGATAATGTTACCAGCCTGGAGCTACGTCTACTCCGAATGTGCGATAGAATCACTCCCGGCGCTACTCAAATTTAATTCAGTACCCCTGGTTTGCGAATTACCCCACTCATGCAAAGATGGAATTGCCCTTCCTCTGGAAATACTCTCAAAGTGAGGCGGACGTTGTAGAGCAGCGGTGAGCATGAACACTGCCCGTCAAAGAGGCTCGTCTGCAGCGAGATCTGATAAACTCGAAGCGGTGAACAATAACCGATGAGGCAGCATCATCATACATCCAATGCATACGTTATGCATCTGAACCCCAAACTCTCAGGTGCAGGCCCCACGCTCGGTAAGGTAATCAGTCTGCAAGGCACCGTACTTGGTTGACAAGAACGCAAGGTAACGTATTTGGTTGTACAAAAGGCGGCCTATCGGCTTCGCCACGCAGGAAAGCCGGCAGTGCTAGCATGATCTGGGCACTTCCTTCTTTCCTGAATATTGTTGAAGAAGAAGCGGTCTGAGTCGCTGTGGAATTTCTCAGTCTGGAGAGGAGGAAAAAGAAATATGCTCCTGCAAGCAGGTCTACTTCCGGAAGAGGGGGGGCGTGGGGTATGAGTTGGCATAATCCAGCGTTCATGATGATGTGCGGGCGGGGACAGCTCGAACCCTGGTAGGTACTCATCTAGTCACCCTTCCATGGCCGTGAATGAGGGGCGGTCGGCCGGTGGACTTTCCTGGGATCGATGATTTGGTGTCTAGTGATACTGTCGTAATGTCGAATCTCTTCACCGGCTACTCTCATCGAGAACGCCACTAGCCGTACCGATCCTGCACATCGCCGTCTGCAAGCCGTGATACTAAAGACTGCACCGATGGCTGGCTTCTGCATAAGCATTACCAGTAACATTCCTTAGCGAGGTCTGGCCGAGTAGCTTGGCCCGGAGGCCGGATCAAAGCCAACTGCCCACGGTCGGGCGGTCGCGTCTGCAGATGGTATGTTGAAACCGCCGTTGAGTGCCGAGCGGTTCACGAGCATGGTGCACGTTTTCGGGGGAAACGAACTTGCACGATTGAGGGCTTGAACAAGAATCGAGGCTAGACATCGACCAAGACACGAAGATGAATGTGACTTGCCAAGTCAAGCACAAAGTTATGGCCACAGAACGTGCTAATCCGCACTTTAGAAAGCTTCCAAGACAGCCAGTTAATGTAATGACTCGGCAGGCAATCTCGTATCTTCAACTCCGATCCGGCGGTGAAGGTAATAATGCTAATAATGCCTTGAGGGCTTATAGGTATCTAGTGTCGTGGCACGTTTCAAGACGCGAAGAAAAGGTTACTTGGGTTCCATTCGAAAAATCATTTCAGGAGATGTCATGGGGCGCTGCTTGCTGTGCCGCAATCGAATATCCACCAAAGTCTCGGCGTGGCTTGAGAGAAAAGGTTCGAGCCTTCTTCGACCGTTGCCGTCTTGTATAGATCCTGACAAGCAAACATTCTCCGCAGTACCTGAGGTCGTGCCGGCTTCCATGTGCATGATCTGCTCCGGGAAGCTAACACAGCACCGGGTGAACAAAGTCATAGTGCCCGACATACGCAGGAATCCACCTAGTGTGAACGGCATCCGGCTGGTGTGCCAAGACATGGAAGCTGTACGATAACTACTACGGTAAGAGGCCTACCTGGTAATTTACCGGTTGTAGGGGGTAGTAGGGTACCTCAGCTGACAGGGACCGCAGAGCTGCCAGGTACTAGGTAGGTTCGAATTATCTACGTACTATGTAACTAGGTCACCGGGCAGGGATCTCATGTCATAGGTATCTTCCGTTAGTTACCGTTCCTTCTCAACTTCAATCATTCGCAGCCTGCTCTTGATGGATGCATCCCTTGCCGACTTTCCAAGGCAGCAGACGGAAAGAGGAGCTGGCTTCTTTCCCGAGAAAACGCGCATTGCCCACCGCCTTCCTGCCTTCGTCTACTCTGTCTCTCGGCGTCTCCGATCGTCTTCGCCGTCGACCTCGAACCAGCGCAAACGCCCGCTGCGTGTCACACCCTCACCTGACGTCTTTCCCCAAAACTCCTGAAAAATTCCCTTTTCGACGCCCCCGATGCAAATTCTTTCGCTGGTCGACCAAACCATCGCTCTGACAACGCACTGCAGTTCATCATTTGCGCCCTACCTCCCCCTGCCTTAATTTCACGCCCCGTCGCCTTGTTGATCTTCACCCAAGACCGCCTCAAGATACCTGGTTCACCTCGGTCGGGCAGTCCTCATCTTCAACAATCTGCTCCGCGAGAGACTTTCGGTCCAACCACTTCACTGCCCACAGCATGCAGGCCATGATGACAACGACCACGCACATGGCAATCCCGCCCTTGCGCCAGTACGGCGCCTCATTGGCAGGGTACAGCGCGATACCCCAAAAAGTGTACAAAGTACTCTGAATAGCGTTCAACCAGTACAGTAAAACACTTCGAGCCGCCTCGTCACCGCTCCTCTTCAGAATGATGTTGCTCCATCCAAATAACAGCGGGTTGACCATATAACTGGTCCCTGCAAGGTAGTACGCAAAGAACGTTCCTGCATCTGGGATGGTGGGGATGAGAATCAGTACCGTCGACACAAGCTGCAGGCCGCATGCCAGGAAGCCCACAGGCAGCCGGCGACCCGTCGCATCCATGTACATGGCGGCGCCGATGTTGGACGCGATGGCAACGCCTTGCACGCCGAGCGGGTACGTCGTTATCTGAGAGCTAGTGTAGCGGTCGCCGTGGAATTTCATCCAGAGAAGGAATAGTGACTGCACGCAAAACGCTTCGAGAGCCCCGGTCACGATGGAGAAGACTCCGAGGACGTAGCTGACACCGTCAGCAGAGAACTCGCGGTACGTGGTGGAGGGGCTGACTTACAAGTATGGTTGGCCCAAAATTCGCTTAGCCAGGGAAATGGGCGACACGTTATGGGCATCATCCCTCTTTGGCGGCAAACGCTTGATTGCCAGCTTGATGTCCTCCTCGTTGAGACTGAAGAAGTGAGCCTTTGTACGCTCGGGGATGTCGGGGAAGCAGACGAAGCCTGCAATGGCAACCGGCAGAGTGATAATTCCGTCGATAAGGAACACCCATTTCCACCCTGGCAGCCCGGAGTATCCATCCATACTCTTGTGGACAGCCGTCATCATCACGCCAGCAAACATGCTTCCAGCCTGACCGACAGCGGTGAAAATCGCCGTCCTCTTGGCGATTTCCAATGGTTTGCTATCTCCAGTCAATTACCTATCCGGATCATAAAGATTCCCCTAAGCGGACTGAATCGGGAAACCTACTACCACGACCCCATGATGTACATCGTCCCGCAGTATGTGCTCGCTTCAGCCATGCCCTGGAGGAACCGAACCACACACATCTGCTCGTACGTCTTGCAGGCAGCAGTACACATGGTGAAGCCAGCCCAGAGCAAGACCATCGACGGCAGCCACAGGCGGGGTGCAATCTTCTGGATAGCGATACCATGTGGAATCTGAGCGACAACGTATCTGATTCTCGGTCAGCGCGCATTCAGGCAGGCCTGATCTTGATCGACATACCCGGCCGTCATCACCGACAACAGTACATTATACTGAGAGCCATGAAGACCGATGTCTTCTTTCAAGCCGGCGACCTGGCCACGGTTAACATCCAATCACACCACCAGGCCGGCAGACGAACATATGCATTGGCAAAAGCGGCGCGGTCTGGCACCATTGTCAGCGACATCATCTTCTGGAAGGACGATGGTCTCTTTACCAAGATAGTTGACGAAGTAGCTGAAACAGCAGTAGGTCTGTTCCGGGTCAGCATCGCAGGAGTTGCCGCCATCGCCATTGTGGAGACATACCAGGACGAAGAGGTCTGCACGTCATGGAACCCGGTCCTTGTCAGCATATGCAAAACATCAGATGGTCGGGAGGAGTCTCTAGTTACCAAGTTTCTGAACTAGTCGCCTTTCCTCTTTGGATTTTGCGACGTCCCCGAGAAACATGACTGCCGAAAGTCAGGGCCGGCATCACGCACATCAGGGACATCAAATCACCTTTCAACTGGTGCTTCCATCGGGAAGGCTGAGAATCCATCTTGCTGTTCATACTACCTTGGCAACCAAGCAAGCCATACGGCAGTGAACCACGACCCGTGCTTCACGCAGAAATGTCGCCGCTGGAGCAAATGGGATCAAAGTCCTCTTTAAGCGTTCCTGTCTGGGCATGTGAACCCGGATGGCCTGCCAAAGGGTCTGATTTTATTTCATCTATGGCTATCCCGGCTGCAATAAACACAAGTGCAACGCGGTGCGGGGTTTCAAGGTTGGGGCCAATTGACGGGCATCAATTGTCATCCTTTGGTTAGTGAAATGGGTCTGCTGTGGACCATTTTGCACTAGCGGACCGACCGGATTCACAAGCCTGCGCGAGGATGACAGGATTTACTTCGCCCGCGATATCTTCTGCTTTTCGGCCTCCGGCATCGTCAATTTGCCGCCGGCGACAGTGCCGTTCACGTTCCGCCGTAGCGGTGCCGAAGTCTGAGGTAGTTGTTGCTCCGACGGAACGGAGGGCGATGGCCGGAGCTGCCCGGGGTAAGGCAAAGTCTGCTCAAGCTATCTGCCCAAGCTACACGAAGGCCCCAACAGCTTCGGTCAGCGGCGTCCCCGAATTGCAGGTGCATCTCATCTATCTAAGCAGCACACTTTACCAGGTTTTAAGCCTGCCCTGCTGATCGCCTTGTTGGTCACTCATCATTTCTCGTATTTGGATACGCCCAACCACGCTTGCCGACAGTTGTACGAGGCCTCGTCTATCAGGAAACACGCAAACTTGCGACTGCTGTCGTTGCTTGAGACTTCTCCCGCCATCGCTTCGCCAATCAGGGCCGTCAGTCACTGGATAAGACCTGCACCCATTGACCAGTCACTTGGGTTCCATTGACTGACCAATGAGGTGCTTGTCCGCCGAATCATAACATGACGGTCTTTATTTTCGAGACACTCGATACAATCAGAGAATGTCTTTCTTCTGGATTTGTTTCAGGTCTTTCGCCGCATGCTGCACATTTTCAATGGGATGCGGCTGCGGCTGCGTTTGCGTCATCGGCCAGCCATCGCTGTCGGAGCCATTCCCCGCTTCGTGCCGGCCCGCGGAGGAGGCCGAACCTCGAAGAACCGCCGCTGCGAGTGCTGCAGACATTCGTTGCAGCTTCGCACATACAGAACGCAGCGCTCAAGGCAAAGAAGAAGGAACAAAAGCAAATCTTTACAAAGTTTTCGCTTTCCCCAACGCGCCCCGCGCTGTTGGGCATAATCAGACGCCTGCGCGTCGAGTTGCATTAGGACGCCCGCATAGGACGCCCGCATATTCGGGTTGATCGTCAAGAAGATGCCGTTGAAAATTTTTCACTGTCAGCTGGAAGATTGCAAGTAACTTCTGCATCCTCATGATGGGCTTGACGTATTGCGTACCTGAACTTACCTCACTTTCGTTGCTTCGACTCTCGACTGAGTTGGCAGCCCGACCATTCAGTGAGGGTGCCGCAAGCTGTGCTCCCCTCCCCACCCACTACACTAATCTCACCCTCTTCTACTCTTCTGAGTGATGGTGTGTTCCTTGCATTCGCATGCACTTGAAACATTTGCCACCTGTCGTCCGCCCCGTTTAGCACACTCCCCCTTTTCTCTCTGCGCTTTCTTTTTCCGTCTGCCAATTTGCCCAACTCTAGACTGCAAATGCGAAATTGGCGTCCGGCCATGCATAACAACAGGCCGAATGAGAGGGGTTCGAGGCCCTGACGAAAGAACGTCCGACCAGAACGTCCGACCAGAACCTCCGACGACAGGCAGGCAGTTCACGATTTTCTACACTTTCTGACCGCTGCTGGACGTAAAGAGGACGCAGACGTTCCGGGTACTTGTCTCCTACCTGAATGATTCACCACTGTCTGCCATGCGGAGGTCCTTCTTGGCCGTAGAGTACTGTTTCCTGCTCTGCCGGTACTTTTCCTCGTTCCTGCTTCCGTTCCTACTCCCACCCCGACGGTCCTTTCCTGGCTCCCTCTTGACCGCATCCCCCCAAAAAAAACAAAAAACAAAAAATAAGGCGTCCAAAAAGGTAAGGCGTACAAGAGTGATGTCCGCCTCTTATGTCGACCTTCGCGCCATGTTATCATAAATGGCACCTCATCACCGCCAACTTGTCCACGAGTGCCCCGTTGTCCGCCCTTGTCTCGTCATTGAATCCAGCATCACATCTTCCATCTAGACAGTAATCTTGAATCACCTAGTGTATAGTTCCTTTCCGTAGAAAGGCTGGCTTTCCATCCTGTCCTTCAGCCTCTGAGCGCAAGTCATCTCTGCATCATCATAGACACCTCGACACACCATCATGGCTTCACAAACATCATCAATGGTTGTCAACTATGGGAGTGAGCGTGGGTGAGTCCGGGCCCTTCCTTCTCCCCGAGTCGGTGTGCATGGTCGGCCCCTGTACTAACAGTCGACAGAAGCGGCGCGCCTGCTCAGCAAAACCCTCCGGATCAAACCAGATCGCGGCAGATTCGCCTCGACATGTTCATGAACGACAACGGCGACAACTTACACCATCGCATCTCATCCAGAGGAGTCCCGGCCGGGCAGACTAACGGCCAGCAATACCATGCCAACCCTTCCCACACTCAGTAGATTCCGAATCTGCGCTCCGCCGGCCCGACAAATCAATATCCCTCCTCCGGCATCTCCATTTGCCATGTACAATATCTCCGCTTATCCCATCCGGTGCTGCTGGACTACAGTAAAAGACGTAAGGGGTACTACCAGTAACAGAAGACGTTTTTTTTTTTCCCCCGGCTGTAAGCAAATTGTGTGGTTGAAGTACGTTGGAGAAAATGCAGGGAGTACTAGAGCTACTTTGTACCTGTAATCCAGCAGCACTTGATGGGATACCAACTTTGCCTCAACGTCCTCTTCGATAATCAAAGCCAAATAATGACGCTGGAGGGGACGATAATATTCAACGTCTGGAAAGGAAGACCATGTATTCATAGTACCATTTCTAGCCCAAGCTGGTTCCCTTGGGCTTGTACGCAATACAAGCAAGCAAGCATTACTTTTTGTTTTTCCTGTTTCCCTTTTTTCTTTTTTTTCCTTTCTCCTCCGATGTCATTGTCGGTTCGGTGCGTCAGCGATCTGAGAGCGACCAACCGAAGACCCCCGAGCTCTCCCCAGATCTGTGCCACTGCCACCCCGAGCCGACCCCTGGTAAGCGAGTCGAGATTCCACAAACCCAATCCAAGATTCTGCCCACATTCAAACTCGAGTAAGCAGCTCACTCGCGCAGCCGTCGTCAGCTCTTCGGTCCGTTTAGCGCAACGGCATCTGGACCTGCATTTACGGCGGTCGAACTAGCCTACGACGCGAGTTGGCTTTTCACATCGGACCGCCTGGACAAGCTGACGCAGCAAACGACATGGGTCCATGAAAGCTGCCCAAACTCATCGCACGCGCGTCTCTTTGCCAGCTTATCGGTCGCCAAGGAAAGTCGTGAATGATTGGGTTCGTACCCGCGACGACGAGAAGTCAGCACGCACGCGGCCCCAAGCGCGCTGGTGGACGTTTTGTTGACCGGGAGAATATCTGCCGGCCCCCCCTGGCCGTGGAAGCCACAAGGAATTCAGGCACGCCGCTGTCTTCAGGTCTGACCAGGATCTGCTGGCTCCCTCCTTGTCCAAGGGCCCCACCAGCGATAGAGGGCGAAAGCCACATGGCATTTGGGCCCCCTCCCCGCCCCTTGTCAAATCGTACGGTAGGGGGACAGTGTATTGTGTGTGTAAAGATCTACTCTGCGCATTGATCCCTGCGAAATTTTCGCCTAAAACCAGTGAAAGTGGGTGCCGCCCCACTGGGCCAACTTTACCGGGCTTGATGGTCGCTCCATTCTTGGTCAATAATCCGATGAATACGTGCGTGCAAATGCCACTCAAACGCACTGGCTGACGGGGAACCCGGAAACCAAGTGATCCGTCTCGTCCGGACCAACCAGCATGCAAATACCCGGGCCATGTCTTCGGACGGGAACAACAACCGAGTCACGGATTCGGGTGAACTATTACGGTTAAAGTCCATCATTCGTCCTATTCGGTACCGAGTAACGTTGAAAGTTTTCGGCCCATGTTTTTTTTTTAATAGTTCTTGTGGGAAGTTTGACGGGAGCGGTCCGCTGGACAGGAACCGGTGCCGTCCGTGGCACTGCACAGACGTTGGACAGCCCCGCTTCCCCGTGTTTGGGATGAAACGAATGAACGCACGCGCTGGCTAGACATGTCTCTCTGCTCTGCGCCGCCCAACGACTTTCCCTCCCAAATCTCAACATCCTTGCTCTGCCGACACATTAGTGCCTTAGTTATGGCGAAGTTTCGCCAGTCTCTCTGACAGGTAGCTAGAAGGCTCTGAATCTAGGCTAACCCAGGTTCTTCATTATACAGTCGGCAATTTTCTCTTTGGTGTACGTCGGGGCTGATCTTGGTCGAAGCAGGTGGACTGAATGAAATTTGGCTGACCTCCATTGTGTAGAGGTAACAAAGAATTAAGGCCGTCATTTGGATAGCATTATTTCTCGGTGGGCCAATCTTGGGTTTGGAGGCTCCTAGAAAACCTTGTGAGCTAGAGAAAAAGTAACTAAGTGGGTAACAGACTTCCGGCTCGGTAGACCGCGCCGGTCATCTAGCTTCGATGTTGGTCTCACTGGAAAACCAAATTGCGAAAAACTTGTAGTTCCTTTTTCTACCCTGTGCGATTACGCTCTCTACACCTCCAAAAGCTCGTTCTGCATTATCTGGCCTTTAGGAATCGCGCATCACTTTCGTATTCCAATGACGATAAGTCCAGCCGGGAGAGTCGAAAACCTTATTTAGTCTTTGCTTTTTTTCTTCTTTTTTTATTTGCCCTTTCTCGGATAAGATCGGCTTTCTGGTGCTCTTAGAGTGTGAAAATGGCTGTCCGGTAGTTCCAAGAACGCGATCGCGTCCCGTTCGGCTACATGTCTTGACACGTCGTCTGAGTAGTAAACCCTGCAGACCCAAAAGACGCGCCCGTTGTCGAGCACCAGAGCACCGCTGACTCCCATTTAAGACATGTGTCTTGGAGTCTGGTTCAATGCGCCCAATGTCCACGTCACGCTTGACGGTGTATTCGTGAGAACTCCTAAGAAGAGATGCAATCGCAAGGTCCTGATGGTTCTCGGCGAGTTCTCAACCGCCAGAAATGCGGCGCGACTTAGTCTCCCGACTCATTCTCTTCGCAATCAGTGCCTGGCTGTCACTGGGCGTACATGGCAGTCTCGCTCATCCTCAATTCGCCTTTTTCTTTCCAGGATGCTCGTGGCTGCTCCTCCACCAAAGTTGGGGTTCCTGATCGGTCAAAGTTCAGTTTGATTGCCAGCAGCCCTCATCTCGAGCAGGCAGCCGACCATGTAAGATTGATAGGCCGATGACGAGGCGACCGCTCAATACTCACAAGATCCAGGTACGAACAGAGCACTACTAGGTGCAGGGCCACTGACGCAATCTCCTCAAAAGGCACGAGCCTTCGATAGCCGATAGTTGCCTGTTGGAGATGGAAAGGAGTCTGTCCCAAAGACTGGCGAGACGAATGCTGAGATCGTGAGTTTCTCGCTCAGACCGGCTTGTCCAGCTGGGGCCAGGGTTTTGCAGCAGAGGCTGAGCGAATAAACTCCGCGGAAGTCGGTGGCAGAGCCGGATACAACATCAACATGAGCCGATGCGCTTGATCCGGCGCATCAAAGGGCTAAAACACATATGTGAAGCTGGTTCTTGGGGGCCAAAACAGCAGCTGCAACAGGCCGAATAGGGGACTGCCCGTCCTCACCGACAGCTTTAGCGAAACACATCGGCAACCTCGCAGCCGGTCTGCGCCAACCCTTGATGCCGGCCCAGCTTACAGTCTCGGCAGATCACTTTTGCTTCGTCGGCATGGCACCATTGATCCTCGAGGCAAACATGCCGTCAATTCTTTCGCTTACTTACTCGCTCCGCAAAGTGTTAAGGAGGGTTTTATGCTTACTTGTGACCTCCGGTAAGACTTGCCATGCTGCGGCCGGCAGCCAAAAAAAAAAAATCGATTATGAAAAATGATAAGCCGAGATGAGAATACTCGGCTTATATGCACGTCGGGCCTTTGGGGCCGCACACGACCGAATGTTCACGACATGAGTACCGCCGTCAGACGCAGATTCCGCACTTCGAGGGATCTGGTTGCACTCTCACCGAGTGTGACCTACCGGTGTGCCTGTGCCACGTCGGCAAAAAATGGCCTTTCACCGAAACGCTATCTCGCCGGCGCAGGTGAAGCGGCAAACGGGCTCAGACAATGATTGCGACGTGGGGAAATGCGTCCGTCACCTGTCATCTGAACTGAAAGAAGGGTGACCCCGCAAACTTGACTTTGACTGGTGACGTATGTTATGGTCAATGCGGCGGGAAGACGAAGGCTAAAAAAAGGTAATATGGTTAAATCAACTTCAACATGTCTCTTTTGATGTCAAGCGTTAGCTAATCGTCGGCATTTGGAGACGGGCACCAAAACCACTCTCGGTCGCACCAACAGGATTCCTTGAGGCGCGTAGCGCGTGGACTTCCCGGTTATATTTATCGGGTCGCACGCGGGGAAATATGTCGAGGCTCCGTCTGTGACACCGGCACTACCCCTTGAATCGAGCAAACAAACGCAATCAGATAAGGTCCAGGTCCGCCAAGAGCGTCAATGACGAGCGCTGTGTGTTGCCACCATCAAACTCATCTTTGACAGACACCGCGAGTCGCGGACGAGGGGCATACCGACGGCGTGCTTGTCTGTGGCGAGACACGAAATTTCCCCGGATGACGTTGGTAGCAGTAGTCACGGCCTCGACTCAGAAAGTGGAAACTCCCGATTTCGAGGCGTTCATGCTTGGTCTCAAGTTGGTGCCATGAGGGGCCGGCTCAACCGCCCGGATGCGAGCGGAATGCGACCTGCATATTCCCATATTTCGGATTCGCCATGGGTTGATCTCACCGCTCGCCCAATCTTCCTGAACGGGCAAAAGCGAATGTGGCGACATTGGCATGGATAAGAATCCACGTTGGCCTCCCTTCCCGGGAGGGCCGTCCCACTGGTGCGTGTGCCTCAATGGCTGAAGCAAGTGTTGGATTGGCATGTTTCTTTTTCCTGGGAATGGTACTCGACCCAGTACGTCGTTGATATTCCTCTAGCGACCGGGGAAGCGTTCCGGGAAAGCTTGTTGGACGTCTGGTAGCAAATGACAGGCGGGGAAGCTCTCTGGGGTTCGTTGCCAAGCACATGGAAGCCTGTTCGGAATGCTGTTCGCGGGCAGAGTTCCGACAGAAAGGTGGCTATTCCCCCAAACATCTCATCAAAAAAAAATAAGGAAGCGCTCTCCCAACCACTCAGACAGAGCCCTTTACCGGTCACCAAGCCACGGTGCCGGTGAACTAGGAAGCACGTTCCATCTACCCGGGGGGTCACGGGATCTTCGACATGCTTCCCCATACTTGCCCCCAGGTGCCATGATATTTGCTTCGGCTCAACACCAATGGGAATCGTGCCGGTGCCCCTTTTTGAGGCCAGGACTGGCACCGATCGTCCGATACTGCCGCGACAGCGACGCATGCTCAGGTATCGTGTTGTAGTTGAGGCTATGGGTCTCGTACGACTGTCCGTCTCCCAATTGGGGTATGTCGGCCGAGATTGCTCCTTAGGCGCGATTCTCAGTCTCGGCTTTGGTGTAGTGTCCATAAGTATCGCGTTGACCCCGTCTCCAGAGCTTCAGACCTCTTGTTTCCCTCGGCATCACATTGACCTAGCTTTCATATGTGAGCGTTTGAATTTGTTCATCAGATAAATATCACGCATATTATCGTTCGACACTCACAACGCATTATCCGTCCCAAGATGGCCTCAAAAGCCTCGAGCAATCGTGTTGATTCGAAAGGGTAATCGGCGCCCGCTTCAATGTATTGCCCTTACATCGTGCTGACCGTTTACGTAGTTCCAAGTCGGACAAGGCAAAGCGTAACGAGGACTCGAGGTCTCGTGTAGACATTTATCTCGCCGAAGATGACAACGTCCAGCAGCGTATTTCCAACAATCCCAACGCGCAAAGAAGACAGGAGGTCTACAAAGATCGTGCCCGCGAAGCGATGAACAATGTCGATCGCCACCTCAACAACCAAACAGGCCAATGAAGCATTGAATGGGACGCCCGGTCATCAGCATCTTCAGATGTCATTGCGTCGTCAATGCAAGCTGCCGACAGAGGGTAGCGAATGAAGGTTGGTAAGATAGAAGCCTGGAAAATTGGCAGGTGATTACAATGTGATATGAAGAGGAAGGATGTTTTGATCCCGCATTGAATGCATTTCGTACAGCAATGCGGTAAGCGCAAGTGTGGCACTTGCCTCGGAACCGCCCAAGCTTGCCGCACATGTCTTGCTTGGAGTTATGGGAGGTTTTTGAAGCGTTTGGATAGCAAATTCTGTCATCGAATACACATTAGTTCACCTCTTCGGCGGTAGAAATATGTTGACGAAGTGATGGTGTGCTTGACCCAGGTGCCTCGAGCGAATTAGACCTTTTTTTTTTTTTTTTTTTTTTTTGGGGGGGGGTGGAATCAGAGCGCATATCCTCGACGATTTCTGTATTTAAAGTGCTAACCGGCGATTTTCACTTATGTATTAGCCCGGTCTGAGGCCCTGCGTAACGTTGCCTGATCATGCTCAGACTGTAATCGGCATTCCCAGATCCTGACCCACCTCCCTGCCAGCCCCGCACCGGCTCGGGTATTTAGGCTCGGCCCGGATCCGGCTCCTGTTATCATCGGGATCGCTTTCCGTCCAATAAAGATGGCCGTTTCCGCCAGACCCATGCAATACGGTACAAGCTGACTTGAGGAGCATTGAAAACAGTCGATGATGAAGTTTCATGCGACAAAGCTCATGTCTCAACAAGGTATATACGTATGAAGACCGGTGTGGCCATTTCTGGTCACTTCTGGCCAGGTCGCGATGCTGCCATCGTCTTGTATTGTCTCTCTATAGCACGTACCCGAACCTCTTTCTATCAGCTAAGCGACCAATCGTCCAAGCGCACAAACCCAGCCGGCACGCCCCCGTGCTCAAACCACTGCATCGCCGTCTCCGCATAAAGCTTTGGGTCCTGACGATTCCATGGATGCCGCATCAGGGGATGCACGTATGCCACCGTCGTGGCATTGCCGCGTCGGCCGATATCCGCAAGTCTGGCAGCGGCCTCAGGCGGGTCGCTGGTCGGCAGGATCCCTGCTTTGCCCGCCGCGACTACCAAGGTTCGAGCGGTCCACGGCCTAGGCCATGTCTCAATTGAGACGCACAGTGGCGCGAGAGCCTCCTCCATCAGCGTCGCGTCTGCCGGTGCGGTCTCTTGAATGTCGGCCCCGTCCATCAGCCAGGTGATCAGAGATTTTGGCGCCGCGGACCGGATAGTCTGCTCGAAGCGCATCGCCCGTGCTAGATTGGCGACATTGGTCCCGGGGAAGCGATTATAGCCGCTTATGAACACGTCGAGAACCACGTCTGGGTCAGAGTCCAGAAGCCCCAATGTCACATGGGCGCCGAGACTCATGCCCATGATGTGTGCTCTTCCGTTGATAGCACGCTGTTGTATGAGCCTAGCTAGTAGCTCAGCGGAGCGGCGGAGCGTGAATGGCCGGATGGCTTTGGAACGCCCATGTCCTGGCAAGTCGGGGATGAGAAGATGATATCGTGAGCTGAGCGAAGGAACAACGAGCGACCATTCAGAACCGGAAGAGAATGCTCCGTGTATGAGAACAATCGTGGCTTTCCCGGCAGACGTGCCAGCTTCTTCGAAACCGAGTCTGTCGTCGATTGAGACATCCGCACTTGTCATGATTGAATTTATCTTTTCAGGAAGCGCAATTGCTAGTCTCTTGTTTTCTTGACGTGAACAGGAGAACGCCCTCAATATGCGGTCAGAAGAAGCCATTTCGGATATCGGCAAATAGAGCCAATCAAAATCTAGTTCCATTCCAATGCGTAGGTAGGCGGGCTAGGAAGAAGGGTGGCTGCTTTCCTGCGCTAAGATGAGCAGCCGATCCAAACTAGTTCTAGAGTCTTTCAGATTCCTGCCAGCCCAAGATTCCGGGACGTCTGCCTCGAGCAGCGTTTTCGTTTTGTTCCTTGGCCTGGGCTCTCCGGAACCGCTCCCTAAGTTGCAGCTCCAGCACAAAAGCCGGGACATGCTTTGAATACCTGCACTATTATCGATGGGTGGAAGTGACGGGCAGGCTGTCCAGTGTCGCCGCCGATCCATGATCATTCCAAGTGAGCAGTCCCATTTGTGCAGCGTGCATGATAGCCCGGACGACACCAAATCTAAGGGACGTGTTCACTTGCGAAGCTTGTTAAAGCTGCGAATTCTTGTTGGTCAAGGCGGAAAACGCAGAACCGCAGCTGGCGGAAGAATTGCAAGTCGAATCGGCGAATGATAACCCTGCATTGGTCTTCAGACGCCGAATTGTCGTTTACGTGCATTCGCGATAAGTGTCCGGACTGCAACCACGTTACACCAAGTTACACCACAGGTCACACAGCCAGAGGATTCTATGCAAGAGCGGTCGAGAAGCAAACAAGTGTGGCAAAGGATTCCCCGACCGAGGAGGTCTTGGGGGGTTTCAAGTCTGCAAGGAAATAGCATGAATAGCGAACGATGCCGCCGATAATCAGGTGTTATGATGAACGCAATCCCGACATCACATTTTGGCACTACAGATCTGCCGCAGATTTTTCAACATTCGAGCTCCCTTGCAGATTGTTTCGCGATCACGAGTGAGGATTTTCTGCAGTCGGGTCCAAATACGAGGGAAACGTGTGGAAATGACAAAGAATGATCGCCGACCCAGTGGGCATTCGGGAGTTCGTGAGGTTAGTCGTGACAGATATTTCGAGAATCATGGTTTACAGTAACACGTCTTTCTATTAAGCTTATGTCTGCCGACTCAATCTGTCCAGTCTCCATCGTCTTGGACTATCATTCAACAAGTCTTCAAATTCCGCTCCCTGTGTGTGTGCTCGTAACACAGGCACGGAAATTCACTTCCGTTTCGACGATGGACATGCGTGTGCTTTCGTCAAAAGCTATCTGCAGTACAATATGGCTGTGTATGGCGTTGGCCTTGGTGGTCGATGATTGCCAGGCTCGCAACACAAGTAAGTGCTACTTGTGTAAGATTCCACCACAGACTCTAAAATGGGCTGACTTGCACGAAACAAGCCCCAGAAATCAAGCGAGGTGGCCCAAGTAATGATATCCAAAGGAAGGCGCCGAGAGATGACACAATCGCTTCTTTGTCAAGCTCTGAGCGCCGCGATGGCACGGTCATCACCAGCATCTTCACAACACAGGTTGTTTTAACCATACCTTGGAGCGCCACATCCCCTTTGACAGGTATCGGCCCATCAGTCAGCTCATCCACTTCAATTTCCTTTCCCGCATCCTCTCCCCTGGCTTCTAGTGGGGTTGGCTCCTCATTGGCGTTGGGGAGCAGTCAGTCAAATGCAAATCAGCCCAGCTCTGTGCAAACAACAAATGTTCCCCAAGCGACACAGCTCTCTAGCTTGAAGTCGGACATTGGCATTACGACTTCTTCACTGGTCACTGGAACCAGCCAAGTATCTACTGCAACCGACGGAGCTCAATATCCTTCTTCCGACGACAACTCGCAGGGACAACAGTCATCACCGATAGGTATTCCGCCTCAAAGTGCCGAGCCTTCCTCCAGGTCTGCGTCTTCTTCTGGTGCAAGCGAAACGTCTGAAACCGCCGCAAAGGCCTCTAGCACGAAGAAGGATGGCGACGACGCTTCCACGACCGAGAACAGTGAATCTGGCTCTTCCAAAGTGTGGTCCTCGAACGGTGATAGTGTAAAGAGCACAGTACCACCATCGTTAACAACCAATGCTCAGGCTGGGAGCACCGCTACGAGTGCTCCTTCTTCCAAAGAAAGCTCGACGACTTCTTCGTCTAGTTCGGAGCCTGGAGACCTCACCAGTTCAGTCTTAACAGCTACCTCAGAGCCCACGGGCCGCACGACCTACGTCACTTGGAGCTCTTCAGACATCAAAACGACAACTACAGAGAACGGCCGTTCTCGTGAGACCACAACTCCTGGCTGGGTTTGCATCATACCTCTGTTGTGCCCGCCCCAGTGCCTTATTCCTATTCTAGGCTGCGTCGGTCTGAATCTCCCCAATCCCGCTGGCTTTCCGTGGCCCAAGGTGAGTCCATAGCCGCATCTGCAACCGATTGATACTCACTGACGAGAAATGCTAGCCTCCGCCGATACCCCCTCTACCAAAGCCGATTGGGGGTGATCCCGATGACCCAGGAGACCCCGAACCTTCCGAGGAGCCCACCTCGAGGACCTCTGAGTCTTCGTGCACTGCCTCTAGCACAATCTACCCAAACTGTGGTATGACCTGTCTTGCTGCGGTACTCACCACCGTGGGAAAGTCCACGACGTTCACGACCTCGTGCGACGCAGCTACGTGCCAGCCCAGTGTAGTGTGCAGCAAAACTGTCGGGACCACCACGACAACCGTCATTTCGACAGCAAGTGCCAGCAGCACCCCGATCGACGAAGTTTGCGACGCTAGCGGGGGCCTCTGCTCATCCTGTGAGAGCAAGTCCGGCCTTTCGAAACGTGAAGAACCGGAAGAGTGGGATCCGCCGCCAGACAATGAGCTGGTGTCTTCGCCGAATGGGTTGACACGACCTGATACATGGCCTCACGGTTCAGCAGACTGGAACGTCCGCGTGTGGGCACAAGTCAGGAACTTTTGCAAGGGCATAGGAAGATCCCGGCCTGATGTAAAAGAGACAACGGAGGATGAAAATGGTCGGAAAACCGAGATCTGGCCCGTCATCGGCTATTCGACTATGCGGGCAGAGGAATTCTCATCTGACAAAGGCCTCATAGGCGGCACAGGGCCCCTGTGGGGCTGCAGCGCGTTGGTCATTATCACAAAACGCGGGGTTTATACCAGCCATAACTGGGAAAGTCCCAACTTCATGAGGGGTTATCTCCCGGACTCGATCAACCCTGACGAAGAATTCCCAGTGGGCATCGAAAAGTTCCTGAAAGAGGGTTCGACACACAGATTTCAGGTCCATGACAAAAGGCCTGGAGAACCCGAGTACGGAGAGACCATCTATAAAGGGGTCGACCAGTTGAAAGAGGAAACAGCCATATTCGACAACATGGAAGAAGACACACTCAAGATCGTCATCTTCCATCCCGCCGGCAACGTCGCTGGTCATTACCGATTTCGCGATCCTCCTGACCTAGATGGAAGGTACCCCAAACATAAAAATGGGGTCGAAAGGTGGAAAGATTGGATAGTGAAGCTTGGCTTTCCGCGCGACAAAGTCCAGACCGTCACCTACGTCAGGGGCCCTTACAACTGGCCAAAATACAAGGCCCACCGAGATAGTATGACCCCTGAGGAGTTAGAAGAATGGGAGAAAGACAAAACAATCAACACAATGGACTACTGGGACGCTGAAACCATGCCCGGCCTGGTTCATTGGCAATTTCACCCAAATCACCTAGTCAAGCTATTGCCGGATGGAAGAGAGCTTCGCCAGCCCACAGTCAGGCTTTGGATAGAGAATCATCAGATTTACGAAGAGTCTTGGTGTCTGGGGGACAAAGGGTCAGTCGCGGCTCGCCGAGCAAGAGCACCAGGCTCTTGTCCAATGCCTTCCAAACTAGCATCATCCTCGTCGTCCCCTCCGGGCAGTTCTGGCTCAGCTTCTGCTTCCGTATCCGGCATCGACCCAGCTAGAACTTACACTAAAGCTTCCACCATCAAACCCTCCTCAACCAGGTCTGTCCCATCCGCCTCAGCCAAGAGCAGCAGCCCAACTTTCATCAGCAAGTCGACAACGGGTGAACCTTCTCCTATGAGTTCCACCGCTCAGCACTCCGCCCAGCCCACCGTTGACCGAAACATGGGGTCCGTTCGCCGTGTCACAGTCAACCAAAAGCTCCATTACTTTGCCGACGACGAGTTGAACCCTGAAGGGCGCGTTGAAGAACACAATGTAAATGTCACGCTGTACCGAGCTAGGAGTGTGACAGATAGTAGTTCCATCGCGGATCGCTTCCTTCAGGAGTATCGGGACGGATACGTAGGGGGGATGATAGATGGCATGTGGGTGACGAACTATCGGCCGCTGCCCAGCGAACTGAAAACCTTGGAGCATCCCGAGAACGGTGCCGCGCAACTCAAAATAAACTTTGACGACGACGAACCCTACTATACCCTAAAGTTTCAGTTGAAAAGTCGCGCTTTCAACGGGAGTTGGGTCGGGAATGCAACGGAGAATAAGTCAGACCCCGGAGCACCCTGGTGCGAGTTGACTGGGTGGGAAGGGCTCGTGGAGAACCCGAATTCCAAGTACAAAAAAGTAAGTTTTCAGCCTTGTACAGTCGCGCGTGGCTTTCTAGTGTCATTCATGCAGCTAACCTATTTTGTGGAAGACCGTCAGCCGACGCACTATCGACTGTCATTATTATGTCTGATGGATTTTGGGTGCCATGTCGCGCTGTCCCGGCCCTCCCGGGATTTGAGGCTCAGATTCTACGAGCGCTCCATACTCCAAGTTCCTTTCCTTGAAGTTCGGAAGACATTTCCTGAAGAACTGTGGAAACGTCTTGCGTGAATGTGCTATTATCAGTGACTGAGTACATGATTTTCGCGCTTCTGTTTCTCTTCTTCTACTTAAATGTATAAAAGTAGGAATAAACAGATATGGTGCGGCGCTCTAGGCCTCCAAGCGCACTGGCAGCTGTCATCCGAAGTTCTCGTCCGAACAATTTACTGTTCTCCCAGTGTAAGAAGCAGGTGGGGACCCGTTGCCGACAGAGGGAGTTGTGCTAGGCTACGCAGCTCTTTTGTGATACAGCTCTTCCCGTCTCAGTATGTCTCAATCTCATCAGCCCAAAATTGGCCGCTTTGCTTTCGATGTGGCTTTTTATTTCTTATTTTCCCCAGGAAACTTAGTAGTATTTGGACAAAGATTTCGCGAGTCCGCCTGGATCCATAATCCGCATCACATTGTTTGCCAAGACAACGTAAAGCGAAGTTCATTGGTGACTTTTTTTTGGCCAAGATAAGCAGATACAGTTAGAAGGCGGCAGTCGAATCAAGATTACATGAGAGCACGGGCGAAAGTGATTCTAGTGGCGAGTCTGCGACTCTCTTTCGCTCTATCTCTTCTCTCTCTCCTCTTTTTTTTCTTCTTTTCCCCCATTTCCGCTGCCGAGGCGGTCATTGCCGGCACAAGACGGCGGGTCATTCGTGCCGGCAGGTCGCTGGCGGACTACACCAGCGACTAAGGTGGTTCCCCCAAATGTTCACTTAAAATCTGATGCATGCCAAGAATTTCCAAGGGGGAGACGTGGACATCGGAGGCTCACAGTGAATGCGAAGCCCTCATAATTTACACCCCTCCCCGCCTGAGTAAGGTAAGGTACGTGAAGTACTCAATCAGGTCCACTGTCACCACCTTACTGTTCGTTCCGTGTCCGCGTCCCTCGACGGCGACATCGGACACGTTCAAGGAACAGTACGGATAGTCTTTTCAATGGCGGCATTGGGCAGATCCTGCCAAAGTGAAAATATCCAACACCAGGAATATATGATGAACCCTTATCATCTTGTTTGAGAAAGCATCACGTGCGGATCCTGCGTCTCTACGCAGACCCTGGAACTCTACTGTAGTCTGTGATATTAGTTCAAGGTTCACACGAGCCCATGCCATTGCCCTGTAGGCATCTTTTAGTAACCTTTAAAAAAGCACAAGCGCGGATACTGCTAGTCCGCTCTTAGGTGCTGCGAGTCTGACCAAGTTGGCTTGAAAAGGTGCACTACAGCTGAGCGTGGTGTAACGCAGAAGAGGATGGGCGAATCGCAAGTACAAATTTATCTCACAAGATGAACATCTGAAATGGGCTTAGTATCAGGGGGCCGCGGCAGAAACCCGTAACCCGCCTCTCGGGATCTCCTGACCGAAAAGATTTCATATCATTGGCAGCAGTCTTTGGCACTATGGTTTCAGAACTTTCAGTTATCAGCAAGAGAGAGATCCGGATGTGATTGATCGTGAGATGGTGGGCCAGGAGTTGGCGGCCACAGTGCAGCGTACCTTAAATCCGCCGACGGACACGCGAGTATCGCTATGAAACGGATCTGAACTTACCCGGGCAGTCAGCCTCACTATGCGGGTGGCGGTTATGTCATGGTCTCAACCTTAGCGTCAGCTTGGAAGGCACAGCATCAGGAGGAAAGAATACTTCCATCAAGTACCTATACTATCACACGCCCCTACGTTGGTGTTAGGCAACAGTATGGCCAGCGATATGTAACATGTTGTTGTGTGCAACTAGAGTAAGGGTCCCCCTTTTGGAAGCCAAGGCTTGGCGGCTTGATTAGGAGCCCTAGCAATACAAACCTCTTGGCCGGTCTTTCCAAAACAAAGTTTCGAGGATAGTATATAGCACAGCTGTCTGCTCGACTTGTTTTTATCAGAATGGCATTTTTATCGATTTTCTCTCTCTTTTCTTTGAGCTGCAACAATTTGGCCCCGACGCCTTGTCTCTTCTCTCCTGCCTTCTCGCTTGTGAGTCCCAGGGATGTTAGAGACCTCTCACAGCTGTGTCTTTACTTCGTTCTTGTCTCGCCTCACGCCCAGAACCCATCGCATCTTCCCTTACTTGCGCCTAGGATTCCCTCGTATCTGGCACGCTTTTCACCATCGCATCTTCCCTTACTTGTGCATTGGCCCTAGGATTCTTGCTTGCCATGGCCTCGAACACTCCCGCTCACGGCTCTGCTAGTATGCAAGTACACCCAGTCGCCTTTCCCCCACCCCCGGCCCTTCTACTCCCAAACGGCTGCCCTGTCTTTTCTTTTTTCCAAATTCCATACTGGCCGGCTTGAATTTGACTGGCAGACATCATTTCAGTGGAGACACGACGATCCGTCCCATCATTCAGGTTGCCCACACCAGGGAAACAGCCACGCCCCTGCAAAGCTTCTGGGTCGATCAAGCATTCCATGCTCCGAGCCCCACTAGCGTAGGTAGCGCCACCAGGCGTCGGGAACGGCACCGTTCCACAACTGCTGCTATCGCTAGCGTCAATCGATTAGTCCCGAGCAATGACCACAGCAACGGCCAGCAAAACTCAGGGCAGGTGTTTTCTTCAACAGACGTGGAGGCCCTGATCAGTGTCGGTAGCCAATTCTCCGACAAGAACTAGCCAGTCTCGGGCCACCGCTGGCAATCACACGTGGTTTTCAGCCACGTCGTTGCGTCGACGCATCTGGCAGAAGTGATCTCAAATCCTTCCCGTCCCCTGCGCTACTAAGCACACGTGTACAACTCGATGTCTGAGTTGACAGCTGATTTTGCGACCGCACAGCTTCCTCGTTATTCTCTTGTCCGCCATGCACTTGCGTGGTTTCATGCTGCTTCCCCGTCCACAAAATCACGATTCGCCGCCTCATCTCATTTCGACGATAAAGTTTGTTATCTTTTCATCCTGTACAGGTATTTGGGGCTATAAAGACCGCCGGTCGACCTTGTGAAAACAGACGCTACTTCTGCTGGGGCATTGTGGGGAGTGACGCACAATTGGAAAAGTCGCTCGTGAGATCGCGGCGTGGTGCGCCGGGCAGAAGGTTTTCACACCAAGCTGGCAGCAGACATAATTAATTCATTAATACCACTGCAATTGACTCGGCCATTCATCTTCCATAGTTTGATTCTTCTCTCCCAATGAATATTATATTGTAACAATAACAGAAGTCAAAATCGTGCCTTTCTATCTACACAGGTGAATTTCGCACATGCATGTAATTGCGCGTCTGGAGATCTAAGTACATCTTAGCCGGCTCGGAACAGTGTAGAGTTTTCTACATCGAGATGGGGACATATAAAGCACATGCTGATAATTTGGATAGTTCGTTTTGTTGCACAGCGCTGCTCTAGCCTCGGTCTTGCCCGCAGATAGCCCAAGTACTACTCGAGGCGCTTGATGTCTACTTGTGGCTGGCAAATGGAAATCGTGAGAGAAACCAGATAGTTGCTGGTGTGAGCCCAGAATGTTGTACGACTGTGATGGCTGCTGTTCGACCTAATACTGCCCCCTACGGTGTACTCGAGTATCCTTGAAAACATTCCATGTTCGATTAAGCCCAGAAAATTCTAAAAGAGCTCTCCTCGCCTCATGGCATTCCTTGTTGATCAGTGGAACAGCCTGCACTCACCTCACCGCACGCCCCTTACACACAGCGCATCTTCCAGAAGTCCGAGATTTGTCTCCTAACGAAAAACACGACTGCAGATCCAGATGTAGTCGTATCATGTCTTCTTTCTTGAGTTTTGTTCATTGGTATGCTGTCGTAAAGCGTATATAAGCCGCAATTGCAGTAGAGCAATTCTGGTTCCACTTCTGCGCCCCATCCTATTCGCCACATATGCCTTGTCATCGACATCCCAGCCCTCATCTGCTATGAATCACTGATCGATCCAAGTGTGTCCTGCCTTGTTTGACTATTTATTTCTGTGGGAGTCGGTGGGTTCATTATTTCATTACGCAAGAGACTATTCGAGATATTCGCAACGGCTATCCCATTAAGTGCTAACTAACGCCAAAAAAAGTTTGCCCTATGAAAGTACCCTCTTTTATCCTAAATCATTAACTTTATGATTTTCTAGTTGGGCTAAAATTCAAGCTGTTTATATATACTGGACTACCCCTCATGTACATACTTACTGGCGTTAGTCAGTAGTTAATAGGATATGCCGCACCGAGACATACGCTTGCATCACTTTGTATTCCCTCAAACCTACAACTTACACGGCAACGATTCCAAGTTTGACTTGCCAATCGGACTAGATTTTGTTCTCGAAAGATTCGACCACCAATTTTATGTTTCCGGTCTATCGGACTACAGTGACTAGCAGTAGACGGCGGCACAGGGAAGCGCCAGGTTATACCCACCTTGGGCTCGCTTATCACGAGCCAGGATAACATCGCAGGGAAAAGGGCTTAACGGGCTAAGTTAGGGAAGTCCGTAGGAGTTAGGAGTTATAAGGAGGCACTAGGTAACCCCTAGATAAGTCCCCTAGCCCTTACCTAATAGTTAGAGGGCTAGAGAAGAATATTTAACCTTAGCTATACCTAATTATACTAACTCTATTACTCTATACTATACTATTTATAACACGTTCTTCTCTCCTACTTATATTAATAGGGGTATAGACTATTAGAGTAATACGATATATAATAATATAATACCTACTTATAGGTCTACTAGGGAGATAAATATAGTATTACTATTAGGATCCCCTACTAGCTAAGAGTAACTAAATAGCTAAATATAGGATAAGATACCTACTAAATAGAATAATAATAAGGGTACTAGTAGAGGACTAAGTAGTTAATTAATAGAGGCTAAATTAAATCAGCTTATTAAGGAGGAAGAAAAGAAGGGGTAGCTAAAGTATAAATAGGAATATCTTAAGGCCTTAAGAGCTAGCTAACTATTAACTCTAGCGAGTAACCCTACTACTTACTAAGTAGTTATTAATAGTAAATCGAAGAAGTATTAATCGGAGCTCTAGGGGAAGTATCTTCTAATACTTAAGTATAAAGGGGGTACCTAGACTAACTTTAATTAATTTATATTTAACCTCGACGTGCGATTTAAGATAAATAAGATTATATTAAACCTAAAAAGGTGCTATTTACTACTAGGTATTTAGAGGGATTAGTAGTAAAGTAATAGACCTTATACCTCTCTATTAATTATAGTAATAAGGCGAAGGATATTACTTAGGTAGTAATAAAGGACTAGTTAGCTAATAGTATAGCTAATATAAGGTCTAGGACCCTTAGTATATAAACCTAGCTTAAATAGGCCTACTAGTAACTAGGATAGTTATACTAGAGCTTTATTAACTATTACGAGGGGATTAAGGCGGAGAGCCCCTATTAATAACTAGAGGAGATCCGGGTAGCTAATATAGTAGCTAGGCTAGACCCTAAGCTCTAATACTACGTTATAGCGAACGAGTTATTAAAATCGCAGCTTAATCTTAATACTAAGGCTAGAAATACTAAACTTATAGTTAATATATAGATATATAAGGCACTAGTAAGGGATTAAGGGGCTAATAATAAGGGGTAACAACTAGAGGGCTAACCTACTAACCTAGAGGGACTAACTAAGGCCTTAAAGGAGTAAACTCACTTAGGCTATAGTAATACTAATACTTACTAGGAGGATACTAAGGACTAGGATACTAGGAAGGAAATTATCTATTATAGTTATAAGAAAAGGGGCTATATCGCGCTAAGGTACCCGTACTACTAGAAGTATAGCTACCCCTGCTATAAAGGAAAACCCTGCCCTAGTAAATAACTAGAAGAGAACTAGGTAGTAACGCGTATAGTTTAATAAGGTAGTAACTAGCTATATTATATTAAAGCGATAATATAGGTCTAAGTAGCGGGTAGCTAGAAGACTAGTGCTATGCTTATTAATTATAGGGCTAATAAGAATATTATAAACTAGAGGATTATAACTAATACCTAACTAGAGGCTAATAAGTTAGAACTTATTAGGGGAATATAAGTATCTAAGGGACCTAACTATAGTATATAGAAGTTAGTAACCTAGATAACTAATAGGGTAGGCATCTAGCGAATAGCTTTATACGACTTTAGGATTAATAATAGTAATAGTTATAATACTATCCTAGGTATCCCTTAATATATAGCAGAGCGCCCTAATCTTAATTAGAGGGAGTTAGGCTAGACCTTTTCCCTATACGAGAAGAATATCTATCTTATTATAACTATAAAGGAACTTAGGTATATTAAGAACGAAGCGAAAGTAGTACTTATAGGGGTACTATAGGTTAATTATATATTAACTACTAGCTACTAGGAGGATACCTAAGACCCTAAAGATACTAAGGGGACTAAAATAAATATCCTATTAGAGTACTAGGACTTTAAGAAGGTATTTAATATTAACTTAGTAGGAGCTATACTAGAGTTTAGAACTACTAGGAGCTACCCTATTAACTTAGAGCCTAGAACTAAGCCTCTATTTAGGCCTATCTACTTACTAGCTAAGAAGGAGTTAAAAGAGTTAAGGGACTATATCTATAAGGCCCTATAAAAGGGATAGATTTACCTATTAGTAAGCCTAGTAAGGGTACTAATTCTATTTATCCTAAAAAGGGGAGGTAAGTTAAGGTTATATATAAACTACTAGGGACTTAACTAGGTAACTACTAAGAACTATACCCCTATCCCTCTAATTAATAAGATCTTTAACTAGCTCTTAGGAGCTAAGTATTTTACTAAGCTTAATCTTAAGGATATATACTACTAAGTAAGGATCTAGGAGGGAGATAAGTAGAAGATAGTATTCTATATATAATATAACTACTATAAATATTACGTTATACTATTCAGGCTTATTAATATACCCGCTACTTTTTAAACGTTTATTAATAAGTTACTTATAAGCCTAGTTAATATTATTTATATTATATATTTAGATAATATCTTAATTTTTACTAATAATATAAACTCCTATATAGAGGCTATAAGATAGGTACTTACCTAGTTAGAAGCTAATAGCCTCTATATAAACCCTAATAAGTATAAATTTTATAAGGAGGAGATTAAATTCCTTAGGTTTATAATCTTAGTAAATAGAGTTACTATAGAATATAAGAAAGTCTAGGTAATAGCTAAGTAGCTAGTACTTATTATAATATAAGAGATTTAGTAATTTCTAGGATTTATAAGGTTCTATAGGAGATTTATTAAGAACTACCCTAAGATTTATAGCCTACTTATTAACTAACTTACTAATATAGCTAAGGGATAGCTAGTAATAACTAAGGAAATACTAGTTACTTTTTATTAGCTCTACGCTTTATTAATAGAAATACCTATATTATACTACTTTAATTCTATACTCCTAATTTTAAGTTAAAACTAATATATTAGACTTTATAATAGGGGTAATATTAAGCTAGTTAGAGGGGGATGTATAGAGATTAGTAATATTTATATCTTAGAAGCTTAAGGGCGTATAATTATAATATAGTATACTAGAAGTAGAACTACTAGCTATTAGGGAGGTAGTAGTAAGGTAGTAATACTACCTGCTTTACTCCTAGTATTATATCCGATTTATTACTAACTACCTAAGTCATTAATACCTTATTAATAAAAAGACGCTTAGTAGCTACTAGGCTTAGCTATTATAAGATCTATTAATATTTAACTTTAAAATTAAATACTAGCTAGGTCGCTATAACCTAGCTAATAGTCTATTATAGAGACCTAACTATACCCTAGAGGATATAGAGATTAACAAAGCTAGGGACTCGCTCCTATAAGACTTCCTATAACGTTTTAATAATACTACTATCTAGAGGGTAAGTATTAAGTAGTAACGAGGTGCCTAACTACTAAAGACCTCGCTAGAATAACTTATACCCTCGCTTTAGGAATAAGTTAAAGAGGCTTAATAAAAGGACCCCTTTTATATTAATAAGAAGTAGGAATAGTAAGGTATAAAGTAGTTACTAGATAATACTAGTACCCTAAGATACTAAGAAGGGCTATATAGCCTCTAGCTACTGCATAGTGATTTTACCTGCTTAAGTGCAACAGACCTTCTAACTCCGCGCCTCCTAATAATATATAGCCTTCGGTTACGTGATTGTAATTACTAACTACCTTTCCTAACTATAGCCGCACTTATATATACCTATTAATAGCCTCACGATCTTTAACTTTATATTAATAATAACGTGGTTTTTAATTATTTAATAGGCTATAAAACTATCGACTTTTCCTCTCGCGTATTACCCGCGCTGCTATTAAATACCGCCTCTATTACCGCTTTATCCGCTAGAAGTCATTACTATCTTTATAATCCTCTTATTTAATCGGGTTAGCTAACGCCTTCGTAGTAGCTATACTATTGTTAGTAACGCTCTCTCTCTTCGGCGCAAGCCGTACTTACTAACGTTTAAGCTCTAATAGGCCTAGGCTACCTAGGCTACCTCTACCTTAGCAATATAGAGGACCTGCTTAAAGAAGGGCTACTCTATAGGGTATATAATAACCTATTAAACTTCTACTACTAAGTTTACTTACTTAGCTCTAATATTATTATACCTTATAAAGTCCCCTATAGGGGTATTAAAGTAAGCCCTCTTAAGGGCTATACTAATAATATACTCTCTATATATAGTAGAGTAGTTAATAAAGGAGCGGGTTTTATTAATTATATTAAGGCTAAACTCTCTAATAACTCCCTCTATATTATTTATATTAAAAGGTATATCTTACTTACGCTTAATATATTTATATATAAGGTTTAGTATTAATATAGTTAAGGGATAAGGATAAGGAAGAGAGAGAGGTATAAAGCCTTATTTATAATAGTAGAGCTTCTTATACTTCTAGCTATAAGAACCTCTTAGGAAAGACCTCTTTAGTTAAGGAGTTACCTCTTATATAATAGCGTTTACCTTACTAAAAGGTCGACTTTTTAGGTTAAGGAGTTATCTTATATAGTAGATTTTCTAGGTTATAAGAGCCTTAGTAGCCTATTTAGCTCTAATATAATTAGCCCTAGTATAGCGCGTATCCGACTTTATATAAGGGTTTACTTATAAGTAGTAGGAATATATAGGGTTCTTATATTATTTTCCTTAACTAGTAGAGAGTATAGGCTAAAATACCTATATAGTATTTCCCGAATTATACTTATAAACTAGGTGGATTTATTATAGTCTTTTTGCGAAGGGGCTGCGGCGTAATTTCGAACTTAAGAAGGGCTATATATCCTAGATAACTACCTATTTTAAAATAAAGTCCTTAGAGCCTTTTATAATAAACTATCTAGAGGTTACTAAGGGGTTATTAAGACGCTAAAGAGGATTAAAAAATTATTCTTCTAGAACGTATAGAAGACTAATATAAAGGAATATATTAAGATATATATAATATATTAACGCACGAAGTTAAGATACTACCTCCTATATAATAAACTTATACCCCTATTAGTACCTCGCTAGCCCTTCTAATAGATATTAATCGATTTTATTAAAAAACTACTACTACAATAATAATAAATAAGCTATATAATAATACTCTTATTATTATTAACTAGTTTATAAAATACTCCTTATATATCCCTACTAAGGAGTTACTTATTACTAATAAGTTAGCTATATTACTAACTAAATACGTCTTCTTTATGTTTAAGCTCCTAGAAGCTATTACATCTAATCGGGGATCGCTATTTACTAGTAACTTCTAATTTAAAATATACTACCTACTAGTTATTAAGAGGAAAATTAGTACTATTTTTTATCCCTAAACTAATAGCTAAATAGAACGCTAGAACTAGTGTATTAAATACTTTTTAAGGACTTTCTATAATATTAACTAGGATAACTAGGTAATATAGCTCGACCTAGCCTAATTTATTTATAATAACTCCTATTATAAAGCTAATAAGATATTACCTATTAAGCTACTAATAGGATATTCCCCTTATAGACCTAATAATATTAAACCTTAGTTAAAAGCTTTAGTCCTAGTAGTATATAAGAGAGTCTATAGCCTACTTACCTAGAGGTTAGCTATTACTAACTTACTTTAGAAGTATAATAAAACCTATAGTAAGTTCTATAATCAGAGGAGGACCTTTATTATTTTCGCTATAGGAGATCTTATATTACTTTTAATAAAAAATATTAAGTAGAGGTAGCCCTCTTATAAGCTTTCTAATAAATACCTAGGCCTATTGAGGATCTAATGAGTAATTAATAAAGGATAAGTATTAAGCTCGGAATTACGCCGCAGCCCCTTCGCAAAAAGACTATAACAAATTCACCCAGTTCGCAGGTATAATTCGGGAAATACTATATAGGTATTTTAACCTATACCCTCTACTAGTTAAGGAAA